>JAMKCH010012214.1:0-36049 GCA_023653785.1 Ophioderma brevispina
TGTAGCAATTGGGAAAGCCATCTCAAAAAAACAGACTTAGGCCTAAAAAATATATATGTTTTGTTTACTAACAGAGGAAAAATATTAGGGTTAGTTGTCAGGTTTTTTAAGATGGACTTTACTTCCCATTGTTTGCTCTAAAATGAATACAATATGCTATAAGAAATATCAAAAGATCTTTTATTTTACCTGTGTATAGTTGTTTTGTTGTTGGTTTTGATGTGTTTGTATTTGTGTTGGTAAAAAAGAAATTTGAATTGTAAATGAAAAAAGGTGGGCGATGGCAAGTTTTTTTTTTTGGTCTAATTTGCATTACACCATTGTGGTCGGCCGGTTTTATAGAGGGTTAGGTCGGGTGGTTATGGCAAACAAACATTTTTTTTGCATTATGTGCAGTCAACTTACAGAATTTATTGTGACATAAATCAGGAATATGACAAACAAAATGGTGTCACCATTTAGTTTTATTTTAATAAAAGCCAATACATTCTTAATGCAGAGATTTCCTACACATGGCTATGAATAATTAATGTAGCTGCATGGAAGGCTAAGGATTATAATCACACAAAGAGCGCCAGTATCAAAAACAAATTATGTTTTATAATCATTCTAACTAAGCCTGGTCCTTCAATGTTGAAGGAAACATATGCATTACTTTTTATGAGAAGTGGAATGCCCCCAAAATACCTATTTTAGCACCCCTAAAAGAGGAAAATGGTCTCAACCAGGTCACACCCTGTTAGACATTACTTCTTCCCCAATTCCGTTTTGGCTCAAGCACATCCTAGACGCATGTACAGATCATGGTTGTTGGGGCGGGGGCGGGAATCGGGGGAAGGGAAGTCACATTGGAAAAGGGGGGAAATCACATCAGTTATGCTGATTTATACAACATAATGTGTTTTTGAATAAATTCATTACACTGAACTGATTCCTTTACACCAATGTTGAGTGAAACATATGCATTACCCACCGTTGAATGAATATTTTCATCAACACCCGACTAGCACACTCAGTCGGAGGGTGGTGGAAACTGATATTCAGAGAGGGAGCAGCCATCGGTGCCGTCAAAGGTAGACCAAAAAACGCCAGCAGCCCAAAAAACAAATGGGAACTCTAGATTCTAAAAGTCAGGAAAGCCAATAACTCTCCAGATAGTGGAGTACACCAGGGGGGAGTAAGGGACCGCAGGTAGACTTATAAAAAAAAAAAATGTGATTAAAAGACCTGGCCAAAGTCTTTTGGAGGATGGCCAGAGCCACGAATCCCGAAGAGAGAAAACCCCAGCCTAAGGAATAGGCGGAGGGAAGAGCTCCGACAGAGACTGGAGTGCGACGTAGGCCCCTGGACAAGGGACCTGGAAGCACCCCGCGGCAAAGGCGGAGAACAAGGGCATCAAGCCTTGCGAACAACTGGGATCGGGAGGGAACCAGAGACGCGCAAAGGCGGACCCGCGTAAAGACGAGGGGCAAAGAAGCTAACCCCAAAAAACAGGTGAGCGGTGGGCCACACTAGAGAGGGGGTCCTAACAGAGCACACAGAAGAACCCCGCGGACAGAGGCCGGGGGGGATTAAAGGTTGAGGAGAATGAATGAAAGCTAAGGCCCCGCAGTGGGGGAGGAGAGAAAAGTCTCCGAACCCTGACCTGCGGAAGAAAGCTACCGGAGAAGGAAAATCTCCGAGCTAATCCAGTCGGGAAAGGGACCCGAAAGGCGAGTAATAAAGGCGAGGGTTAGAGCGACGCCGCACCCAAGGAAGATTGGGGGCTACGCCAGAGACTATGCCGATAGTTAGAACTCAGGGGACCCCAAGAGGGAACTAGCTTTGGCAGAAACGGACGCCTTGCAGGAGTCAAGGGAACGAAACAAAGTCACCGAAGTGAGAACTCCGAACTAACTTGGCGGTGGTATGCTGGAGGACTAGTTGACCGAAAAGTCCAGACAGCGGATGATCGGAAGCAGCCAACAACGCCTCAACATAAGCGAAAAGTCCCACCCCAGACTGTCACAGCATGCAAAATGCAGCTTTAATGAGTCTGTACGGTTTCACCTGGATTATTGAATGGCTTCCCCAATGACCTTTAGCCATTTGGGAAGCCATCTCCAAAAAACAGACTTAGGGCCTAAAAATATATATGTTATTGTTTACTGTAACAGAGGAAAAATATTAGGGTCAGTTAGTCGTTTTTTTTTAAGATGGACTTTACTACTCACAATGTTTGGCTCTAAAATGAATACAATATGCTATAAAATATCAAGATCTTGTTATTTTACCTGTTATTAGTTTTTTTTTTGTCTGGTTTGATAGTTTTTTGTCTTTGTGTTGTAAAAAAGAATTTGAATTGTAAATGAAAATCCGGGTCGATGCAGGGTTTTTTTTTTGGTACTAATTTGCATTAACATTTTGGGTCGGCAGGTTTTTAGAGGGTTAGGTCGGTTATGGCAAACAAACATTTTTTTGCCTTATGTGCAGTCAACTTACAGAATTTATTGTGACATAAATCAGAATCATGACAAACAAAATTGGTCACCATTTAGTTGTTATTTTTTAATAAAAGGCCAACTTCTTAAAATGCAGATGTTCCTTAAATGCTATGAATAATTAATTAGCCTTCATTGAAGGCTAAGGATTATAATCACACAAAGTAGCTACAGTTTATCTTCAAAAACCAATTTTATGTTTTATAAATCATCTAACTGAAGCCTGATTCCTTTTCCAAACAATAGAGTGCAAAAATAAAAAAAATGCATTTCCCTTCTGAAGAAGTGTAATTTCCCCAAAAGACCTATTTTAGCACCCCTAAAGAGAAAATGGTCTCACAGTGACACCCAGGTCACACCCTGTATCCATTACTCTCCCCCCATTCGTTTTGGGCTCAAAGCCCACGCGACGCATCTAATATCATTTGTGGGGCGGGCCTGGCCAAGCGGGAAGTCAAATTTTAGAAAGGTAATCAGGCTTCAGTTGATAGATTTATAAACATAATGTGTTTGTGAATAATCATTACACTGAACTGATTTTCCTTACACCAATGTTGACTGAAACATATGCATTCATCCCACCGTTGCAGAATATTTGCAATCAACACCAGACCGCGCACACTCAGTCGAGGTGGAACATGAATATTGCAGAGAGCAGCCATAGGATGCAGTCAAATGTTGAACCAAAAACGCCAGAGCCCAAACACATGGAATTCTAATTCCTAAAAGTTGCAGGAAGCCAATAACCTCACCTAGATAGTGATACACCAGGGGAGTAATGGAGCCATCAGACCTTATAAATGTGATTAAAGATACCTGGGGCCCCCCCCAAAGTTTTTGGAGGATAGCCAGATCCTCTAATCCCGCAAGTAAACCCCAAGCCTAGGAATAGGCAAGAGGAAGAACTCCGACAGAGACTGGGTGCGACGTAGGCCCTGGGCAAAGGGCCCCTGAAGCACCCCGCGGCAAAAGGCGGAGAACAAGGGCCTCACAGCCTTGCGAACAACTGAGATCCGGTGAGGGAACCAGAGAAGCGCAATGCGGACCCGCGTAAAGACCGGGGCAACGCAGCCTAACACCAAAAACAGAGGAGTCGGGCCCCCTAGAGAGGGGGTCCGACCCGATCACCACAGAAGCACCCCGCGGAGAGAGGCCCGGGGAGATAAGGGTTTGAGAGACTGAATGAGAGGCTAAAGGCCCCACCCCCGTGGAGGGCTGAGAGAAAGTCCGACCCTGACCCGGAGGAAGAGGCTACAAGGAGAAGAAATCCTCCTGAGCTAATCCATTCCGTAATGGACCCGAAAGAGTTATAAAGGCGAGGGCTAGAGCTGACGCCGCACCCAACGGACGATTGGGGGCTACACCAGAGGCTCGCCGATATAACTCAGACCAATAAGGGAACTAGCTTTCGGGTCAGAAACGGACGCCTTGCAGATCATTGAAGCGACCCCCCCCCAACTCACGAAGGACGAACCGAACAAACTAGGCTGTGGTAGGCTGAACTAGTCGACCGAAAATCCAGACGCGGATTAATCGGAAACATCCTGAACCAACCCTCCAATAAGCGAAAAGTCCACCTCAGGCTGTCACCGTCATGAGGTGGAGGGACGATTCAGGCCTCGACACGGATGTAGACAGAACCACCGAGGAAAGAACGTGGCAGACCTCCTCCCAATACCGGGAGCCGCCGTGGCACCCAGAACCGGGTCACGAAGAGCATTCAAAGGCGGATAATGATAAAACTAGCACCCATCCCCAGATCGGTTGCCAGAGTCATGGCCTGCCCGAAAGGTAGACATAGTGGGTGAACCACCGAGAAGTCTACTAGAGGGGAGAACCCAAGGTTACGCTCCGAGGAACACGATTCCGAGCCTCGAGAGGCGACCGAGCTGAGAGCTCACTAACCGCTCGGGAAAGCCCGAGCAGAAGTCCAACCCGTTGGCGACTGCAAAGCAAAGAAGATCAGGTGCAAAGTCGTAAAGGAAGAAGATCAACATGAGGAACTCCAGAGGAACTTCTTGGCCGAATTGACGATTCGGTATGAAGGAGGCACAAGTACAGCCTTCGTAGCCGAACTCCGGCGACGGGCCATAAGTATGCCACCGAGAAGAGGTCTCGCGGCAGCAAACGGGCTTCGACACCATTCTCCCCGTGAGAAGAAAATGGAAGGGAGCCCCGGAGAATTGCTACACCCGCAACGGGTGAGATACCGATTAAGGATCCCCAAAGCCTCGAGAAAAGGGATTAACCAACTCGTCCACCAAACTCGAGACCCAGACCATGGAAGAATGACTCACAGCGTGGGTTTACGCCCCAGAAAGAATTCACACACAAAGGGCCCGGGAGCGAGAAAATGCTCCAACCGACTTACATTTCAGGTCACTGTTGACCGACTAGATAAGGGGATAAAAATCCCCATCGGAAGTGGGCAGACCACCATTTCAAGGGCTCCCAGGTCTAAGAGAAAGGAGCCAGAGCAACTGAAAGTCCCCCAGGACCCCGAGGTTACTAAGGGGAAAAGCACAGAATCCAGATCGCAAGGCACGCGGGACAGCCAACCAAGTCACTGCCAAGAACACTGAGAAAGCCACTTGAAGGCGAGTTCTGATAACCCACCAAACTAGGGAACACCCGTCGGCGGTGATTCCCACTAGGCAGCACAGTTGATACAGAAGGCATGGCAAGAACAAGCCCGCAAGTGAAGAGATCGACTCAACGGGAGCCTGAAAACCTGGCAGGGGAGGGGGGGAACCCCCTAGAGACTACCTCCGACGAATCGGGAGCACATCCTGCGTTAGGCCCGGACGAGCCCCAATCGCTAGGGGTCCCGGACGAGCCCCAACGCTAGCCTGTAAGAAGGCCCTACTCTAAGCCCTTCCGACGAGCCCCAAAGAGGGTCATCGTCGAGCCGACCCAAAACCCGTGTCCAAGGTCCCCCAGAGGGAGACAGTGGACCAGGGTAGTCAGCTGGGGGCCAAAGGAATGTGCGAAAACTGGCAAAGCCCAGCCCCTTACTTCCCGAACAAACGGGAGAAGGGAACCACGGTCAATACACCGACCCAACGGTAGGCGGAGTCCATGCGAAGTCGAAAAACCTCAAGGGCTAGGAGTTAGGCCTGGGAGCACTGGGTAAGGTTACGGCAACAAGCCAAACACCACGCACCGGACGAACAGAGCCCAGAGGGTGAGAGGGCATCCACCTGGTGGGAGCCAAGCCCAATTACCGGAACCTGAGCATTTCAGCGTCAATACTGAATAATCCAAAGCCCGAGACGGCAGATGCAGGCTAGCCCCGAGGCACCATCCGGCAGTAGGCCGAGGTCTTCGCGCCCGCAACAAACAGTGAGGACAGAAGGCAAGATAACCAGCAAGGCAATGAGCAGGTCCCCATACGTGTTTGTAAGGCCAAGGGGAAGGACATAGAGCCCCCTACCACCGGCCTGAGCCGGCCCAGTGAAGCCCCTGGAGGGGCCCGCTAAGACAGCCATTGAGCATGGCCTCATAAACGCCCCCGAGGGGGCCAAGGATAATTACACCACGCAGCAGAGCATCAGCCTCTAGGCCAGGCCCAGACAAGGCCCGTCCAAGCTCGTGTGAAGAACCAAGGGCCACATCTTTACCCCGATGGAGATGAAGGTCTACGTCGAGAAGCAAAGCCACGATGAAAGCCCCAGGCTAGGCCTCAAGGCCGAGTCAAAGACCGCCAAGGCTATAGGCAACGACTCCCAAGGAAGTAGGGGTAAAGACCCAAAGACCATCATCAAGCCAAGGCTAGAAGCACGCTTCCTCAGACCCCAAGGGGGAACAGAGAATAACGCCAGTCGGCAACTGCCCACTAGGCCCCGACTCGGAAGCGGCGCTAGCCCCGCTGATCCCCATGAGGGGAGCAGCGAAGCTGCATCATATCCATCGGTCCCAAGCCCCGAGGAGACAGCGACACAGGCTAGTAGCAGTAAGACTAAACAGCCAGAGCCTAAGATCCAGGACAGCCAAGGCCTAGATGGCCCAACGCCTAACCGGCAGAGACCCGAGGCCTCAAGTCCCTGATAGTGCACACGGATGGACCCGGACTAGCATACCATCTACGGAGCTAGCTCCGGGTTGCCAGCAACAAGTCACCGCCAGTCTAAGGCATCGACGGAACGCCGGCGACCCAATCTTAAAGCCCCATGAGAAGCCGGAGCCGATCTCATAAAGGCTAAGGTCCGGATCTCGCAGAAGCTGCAAGCTATAGCACGTCAGGATGCGCCCCATGCCCCGAGCCGAGGCGGGCTAGGCCCCACCACAAGCAGGGCACGAGGCACCCCCGTGGGGACCCTGCCTGCCGACGCTAGATGGGGCAGACGTCAGAGAACTGCCGTGGTAAAACCCAGGGACACCAGGCTGGAGAGGGTCTTCATCTTCACAACCAAAGGAAGGCTGACAATGCCATCCAGGGGTGAACCCACTCAAGCTAGGCCGCCCCCGTAGGGGAGCCCCCGCCAAAGACCATTAGACTTGAAGTAGAATCCAAGAGCCCCGAGACCCTACAGCCCATCCTGAAGGATGCCCGAAGATCCAAGGCTCCGCGACATCCCGCCCCAAGTGAGACAGGTCGCGCGCCGAGAGTTGAAAGTCACAAACACCATCCAGGTGGACAAACAACACCCTAGCAACAGCCCCCGTAAGGAGACCAGAGTCTGTGCGAATCCCGAACTCCACTCCAACGACTGCGTGATAAACTGCCACCCCGAATCAACGCCGATGACCCTGATAAACTTCCACCATGCAGCTCCGCAACTGCCCTGAAAGGGCCAATGCTGTATACAGCCTGCACTGCGCCCTCCCATGGAGGCAGCCCCGAAGGCTACCCCATGCGTCCGCGCCGAAACGGAAACAACTACACGGGGTGTACCGTAACCGGAACCGTCGCGTTAAACTAGCGCTGGACGAGCCGCATCAGTAACCGCACACGGAACCCCGCCTTGAGCGGGTGGCCAAGCCCGTCGAAGCGATGCTCGCTCCCCCCACCTACCTAGCCCTGTTGAAGGCCTGGTTGATGCAAGCAGCACGAGCCAGATTAACCCCGCGGCGCTAGCAGGCTAGCCACGGGGTGTGCCGTAACTGCAACACCCCGGGGTGGTGCCGTAACGCGGAACCGTAGCTGTAACTAGGCGCCTGGCCGAGCCGCACCAGTAACCGCACTCGGTACCCCCCGCGTGGACGGGTCCAACCCGGCGAAGCGCTTCGCAGCCCCATCCCTAGCCCGTGAAAGGCCTGGTGAAGCAATCAGCACAGCCAGATTAAACAACCACCCCGCGTGGCTAGCAGCTTAGCCAATGCGGTGTGCCCTTAACGGCTGAACCGTAGCAGGAACGACGCTGGAACGAACCTCACCATAACCGCGCCTGTAGCCTCCGCGTGAGCGGGCCTCAACTGGCGAATCGCTCCTTCGCGCCCCCACCTAGCCCGCGAACCGGCCTGGTGAAAGCATGCAGCACGATCCAGATTGACACCACGTGGCCTAGCAGGCTAGCCATGCTGGCAGCATCACATAATCTACACCCGCGGCGTCCCCGAACGCGGCGCCGAGGAAACCACCTCAGGCTAGTGACGAACTCCCCCCCCCCCCCCCCCCGAATCAAGCCCCGAGACAACCGTACCACTACGGGCAGCGCGGGTCGTGCAGAGTCCGAGACTCCTAAACGACCACAGCGCCTGTTGTCGGTACTAGCGATGATCGCCCGAAGACCCGGGCAACACCTAGCCAACTACCCGCTACCGACGGACTGCGCCCGCTCCTCCCACATGGAAAGGGCAGATTCAGGACCGACCACGCCAGCCTGCACCGATAAGCAACGAGCTAAATCCGGCGAGCCAGCGCCGGCACGTACTAGTCAGTCAAGCCCCCGCGAAGGAGTCGGCCGACTAGCACCTAGGACCAACCGATCTGCCTAAACCGGGATTTCCTGCACCTGCCAAAATCCCCTAGGGCAAAAGGGCCGAGCAGACCGCGCTAGCCTGCACCGGAGAACTCCCTAGGGCTAGACCAGGCGAGCCAGCGGCCGGTAGTCGAGGTAGACGGGCGGAACGCCCGAGGAGAAACTCCCACTAACACGCCATGATGGTATCCAAGCTACATACATCCTTTGGGGGCTCCCAAAGCAGCGGGCCGCCTTGGAAGAACCTCGACCGGAGCCCGAACTCACCCCCCCCCCCTTTCCCTTAGCGAAACAGAAACGCGAAACTGTTTCCAATGGCGAACCATTGAAACAGAAGGCCAACCACGCAAAAGAACAGCACCAAACGGAGCGACAGCTGACGCAAACCCGTAATGAACGCACGGAAAGAGGTCGCGGGCGGCAAGCGCAAAGACGCTGAAAAGTGGGGTAAGCGAGCCGAAAGGGGCGCGCGTGTCGAAACAAAACGCGCGTGAAAAACTAAGGCGTGCCGCGGTAAGAACCGGCCCGCCAACGCGGAAACAAAGATACCGTCGCGGTAACAAAGGCACACACGTAAAGAATTTCCAAAGTCGTTTTCACTATTTTAGTAAAATACAACACATACAGAATAAAATAATAGACACACTCACCCAAAACACTGTTTTTATTGATAGCTAAACTGGCCACTACAAGAACAGAAACAATGCCACAAAAAGGCAAAGGCATATCCAAAACAAACGCAACACGTGCGCACTGGCTGCCTTTGTTACCTTCTTTTCCCGCTACACAGATCACCTGACCGCATTCGGCGGCAAAAAAAGGATACATAATAAAAGCTCTCCGACGGGCGTTAAAGTCGCTGTCCTATTCGCGTCGAATTTAGAGCGTTTTAAATCCAGTATATAATCCGTAATATATCCAGATCGTTTGGTAGTATAGTAGGATTATTCAGGGAGGAACACAACTAGTAAGTATCAAAATCTCAGTTAATTTTGGGTGCTATAATGACAGAGGCTGCAGTAACACGCGTCCGTTTGTCAGGGGCTGCCAAACGGAATTGAAGGTAAGAGTAATGGCTAACAGGGTGTGACTGGGGTCACTGTTGAGACCATTTTTCTCTTTTAGGGTGCTAAAATAGATATTTTGGGGCATTCACTTCTCAGAAGGGAAATGCTAATGGTGCAGTCAAACTTGGTGTAAAGGGAATCATGATGTAATGTATTTGATTTGATTCAAGTAATTGTTTATAATTACTCTAATAATTTAATCCAATTAATTGAACTTTAAAAATGTAACTGTTGCTTTTTCGCTCACATTTTTTAATTCATTTTTGATATGCTTATTTAAATCTTGGAAAAAATGCAAATTTGAGACCTTTTTTCTCAAAGGTATGAAATTGCCAATCCCAGACAGCCTCATAAATGATTATGATTGCATATCAATTTCAAAATTAAACACCTCATTTCGAACACTATTCAAACAACATTTCTCTCTTTTCTGGAAGCATAAATGATGCTGCATCAGCTTATGCCAACAGCCCTCGGCGTGCCTCCAGTGAGTCAAAACACTTCTCTACCTTATCACATACAATGTTCTCAGTAGTTGTGATAGGTACAGTATCATTCAGAGGGTGTATGTTGAGTCCCCATCCCACAATGCCTGGGTTGGGGAAATTTTACTTCAAAAGGTCATGTGATCCTATTTCTAACACACACACTCATAACTTACCCAGCTACTAAGTCATGACAGAATTAGGCGACACAATTGCGTGTATGTCATGGTTTGTCAATCAGTGTGACGCAGACTTAATTGATTTGAAAGTGTAGTATGGTCGGGGCATGTTCACTTTATGATCAAAATGCCTAAAAAATGCGCTATTTGAGTTGGATTTTCGACCTGCACATAAACATTTATTCATTACGTAAAACCCTTCTGTTTTCGTTAGCTGTATGTTCAACATATTCTTAATCAGAGCCGCCATTTTTTTCTCAACCTCAAATTCCTCGGACGCACAATTGTCGCCTTATTCTGTCCGATTATAATCAGAGATGTACAGGGAGTTTGTCCCATTTCTCTGAAATCCACTTTTGAATTTACGGCAAGGTAAATTTTAGCGTAATCAATCACGGTATCGCTCCACAAACGTATTTTTATGCTATTTTAATGCGCACACACCCCTTTTCCAAAATAAATGGTATTTCAAACTTTGACCATTCTACCTTTATCATTAACAGTTTGATCTCAGAAATTGAAAAAAAATGGAAAAAAAAATATTTTTTACATTTCCGGATTGTTTTTTATTTATGGCCAAAAAATCAGAATTCCGGAAATTTCTCGAAAAGTTACATCTCTATATAAGACTTCTGAACACTTTCACCCTCTGTACTGCTTGAAATTTATACAGTGCATATAGCACATTCATGAATTTTTGGGATCGAGCAACCAAATTCACATAAAGCCACCGAGACAATGAGCACCTGCGCCGGGGATCAACCCGAGACTCATGGGGAAAGGCGAGGGCAGATCCGCTTCGCAAAACCATCGACGCTGCGCCAACCATCGACGCTGCGTCAATGATTACCTAAACCATGTACTGGAAACCTTTACACCCAACAATGTAAAGTTTCCCATAATCAAATAGTGGAAATGTATTTTTGGGGTCAGTTTATCCAGGGGGGTAAGGTCAAAACATGTTGAAATTTATACCACATGCTTATTGCCTTTGTGTTATTTTAAGGTACCTTTTTGCCCTTTCCACTTGCAATTCAATACCATTATAGGCAACTAGGTCAGAAAAGGAAGTTAACCTTCCAGGGCTAGAATTTTTGCAGAGAATCCGAGATATCGATTCTCACAAGATTCCGTAAATTGATTTGCGTGAATCAATGATTTGATTCTCGCAAGATTTAGAACTTACACAGTATTGGAATTAGATGATTCCCGCAAAAGTTGTTCATTTGTGAGACTCAAGACTGATTCTCGACCTCTGCAACGAAATTCTACCCCTGCTTTCAAATTTATCCATTCTTATCAATGTGACAAATGTCAAATTGTACAAGACACAAAATACACTGGTTGCACCATCTGATACTTTATTGCATAAGTAAATACAAAACGACTGGGTCTGTAGGTCTATGAAAGTTTTACTAGCCATTATCTTTTTAAGTCTCATATTGAGCTGCTAAACATTGGTCTATACATTTTCTCATCTAGTATGACACAATGAACAACAAATCAGACCATTCGGTAAATTTTACCCTACGATGAGTATGAACCATTATCTATTGGGGTGTTTTTTAAAGCAATTGAACACTTAAAATTTTACCCTGTTTAGCACCTTCTTTCACATGTAACCCATTATTTAACATTTTGGTAAAATTTTAATCTATGTATGTATATTTTGGACAATCAGTGCATTGAAATGTGCACAGCTGACATTTACTACCCATTCTTTTAAAGTAGATAATAGTTTGGTATTATTTTTTAAATATTACTGTACCTGTCAATTTATTGCTAGTCCTCCCAATATCACCTCCGCCACCAGCATGGAACAATCCTGAAAGTCCAACTGGAGGAGCTGCAGTGCTTTGGCCTCCTTGCGTAGCAAAACCATATGTGGCCCCACCAGATGCCACCATAGTTCCTGGGTAGGAAGCGTTCAGCAGTCCAAACCCAGTAGGGCTAGTCGGTAGTGATCCACTAGTCCGTCTAGCTCTCTTGATAGGTCCATCATCTCCAACACGATCTCGACTTGAACGTGATGAAGACCGAGGTCTGCCCACTTTACTGGCTTTCCCTTCTTTCCGCCTTGCACTACGATGCTTTTTTCTTTCGTACTTCTCCAGTTTTTCAACCTTTTCAACATCACTAACACTTTTCAATTTTCTCCTCTTCCTTTTCAATAATCTCTACTGAATCCTGTTTTCTTTATTCCCATTCACCAAACCTGTGTGTTTGAGAGTATCCATGTCATCATTATGCAAATGATCTTCACTTGGGGTGCTATTCTCCGTTGTATTATTATTTTATTTCATAACGAGCCATGAACTCCTGAAAGGAGCTCTCATAAGTTTTCCCAATATTGGGACCAGCAGGGCCAGCTCCACTTTTGACACTATCATTTGTACCATCAGCAGCCTCAGAAGTTTCTAACATAGGAGGCAAATCCTGCTGCAAAACAAAACGGTTTCTGTGATCACAGTTGGAGTTGCAGTTGGAGTGGCCGACGGTGTCGGATTTGCCGACTGAGTTTACAATGGGTTACAGATGGGGTTGGAGTTCTTGATGGCTCTCTTGAGGAAGATTTTTTGGATTTTCCTGATTTCACTGACGATGTGTCTTCATTGGATTGAGAGGGCGAGGATGCTCTTTCACCAAAACTCAAACTAAACTCACCCACACTAGTTCCAGCACCAGAATCAGAGTTTCTTGTGAGGGGACTGCCTGCATCAGCACCCCCTGATTTTGATGTCGATTTCTCCCTCTTTGGGAGACCTGAGACACAGAGTTCCTTTTGAACTTTAGAATCAGTGAGTTATCCCCACTGCCAGTAGATGACTGTTCTTCATTAGTGACCAAGACAGTCTCAGTAAAATTTGCATTGGTGAATTTACTAGGGGTTTCCTCAGAACTGCTTTGTGTAGAGCCAGGAGTATTGGTGCTTACACTTTCTTGGGATGATGATGGACCAGTTTCAGATAATTTGGCCCTTCTCTCCGGTTTTTGCCGACACCTGTCCCTTTCTGTTCTTGGTTTTTCAGTTTTGTCCTTTTCAGGTGTGCTATATGTACTACCTAGTGGTCGGAAGGGTGGAATGGTCTTAATGTCCTTGTCCTTCCTCTGTAAAACAAAAGAATGATTGTTAATGAGAATAAAGGCACTGTTCTCAGATCAAAGCCACTGTCTAAGGTCCAATATCACACAGGCTAAACTTAATTTTGGCTTGAAGCAACTCTTCCTGTCTGCATTTTGTTTTACTTATATAGGCATTAGGCAATGCATCTGTATCAGGCAATATTATTCCTAATAACAGCTGCCACTCATTGTCTAAGTCTTGTTAATGCTGACGTCAAGTCAATCAAAGGAGAGGTACTGTGCAGCACTAAGTTAATAAACAGAGTGCATATATGCCTTGACATAATTTGCAACAAGTACAGAGATACCATTAGGTCTTTTGAAAAGTGTGCCAGTGGGCTATTAAACAACCAGCAAGATTCAGGGCAGCATTCCTTGATGAAGCTCATGAAGCAAAGCCCAACAGATTTCATGGTTTTAACAACTTTTTTTCAACTTTTAACAAGTACATCTGTGGCTAAAAATGATTCCTGACACCCATCCCCCCCCCCCCCTCCCCCCCAAAAAGGTAAAAAACAAATATTTTGGGTACATGGCAAAAATAAAACTCTTGAAATGCAGAAATCCTGGCATCTCGCAAGCTGACTCCTGGCAATGACTATAAAAAAATCGAAACTGGGTTTTATTTGCACAGGTCCACTTAGGAGAGAAATTTTGAGGGACTGATATTTTGTTCATACTTTAGTAACATTTATACACATAAATATAGGCCTGCCTAGGATTCTGTGATTCTTGGGAGGGGGACAACAGGAGAATGCCTCTGACAGAAGGGCACCCAGACACTGCCATTTCAAATGCCAGATTTTGCTACACAAGCTGTCTAACAATCATCACCTACATTTAGTAATCATTTTGGTCACATATCAACATAAAGCCTGCGGTATATCTTCTCTTTTCTCTAGGCATTTTTAACTTGATTCTGAGTATTCTTGAATTGAACCCAGGTCTCCTGCTTACCAGAGGGATGCTCTATCCAACTTAATGTTATGGAGCACTTGTCTAGGCCTATGGTTTGAACCTCTTATTTCCCCACTCTTAAGTGACAAGCATGGTGGAGAATAAAATACTGCAGCAAATTAAATAGAGTAACATCCTAGTTGGTAACTCCGGTTAACATTCCAATACTCCATGGCTCAAGCTCACTAGTTTAGAACGCTTGACCATTCCTCTGATAGTAAAGACCTGGGTTTCAAATCCCGGTTGAGGTCAATTTTTTTTCATTTTTATGGCCCATTTGAGGAACTGCTTGTTACTTGCTCATCAATATCACCTCAAGACATGTAGTTTTTTTATCTAGTTTTGGCGCAGCCGAGCTTCATAAGGATAGCCTTAAGATATAAACCCGTAAGTGGATTAGCCTAAATTTCAGGCATGAAGACAACCTGCCTGCTTCATTAATGTGTATCCAATCTTTGGATATTTTTTTGTGGGGATCAACAGTATCAGAAAACCAACTTCACTTCTCTAACTGGTTTATGAACCAAAAGACCAACCGTTCCTGCTTGAGTTGCAAGCAAATCCTACTTAACTGAGAGAGAATTACCTACCAGTTTTGTGTAATGAGTGCTGAAATAGCCAGTGATTTGACATTGGTACAATTATACTGTCCTGCCTCTTCACACAATAAGCCTTCTTGCTGTGCACTGCAATGAAAAAATTGTAACCATGTAGTAAAAATAATGTAAACTAATCAATTCTCGCAGGTACGTCAGAACAAACCACACTAATGGGGAACTTCTTGAAGTTTAAACAATGGATATAAATGAGCTCTGGATTATGATTTTCTTGTCAACATTGACGTTGCCAGTTGTGTTTCCAATCCCTGGGGGACTTATTGTCTCCAACACACTAAAAAATGTGTGTAAGAACGTTATGGTTATCATGGGGGTATGGTGGGTAGGACCCTCATGAATGTTTAAATTACACATTTTAGTCCAAAGCCAGTTTCTGTAGGGGCCTTAAAATTGGATTTTGTTGCCACCCACCTTGGTGGGTGATTTATTTTCCAATACCTTAAAGGGGGTGTCCCCATCCTCCTGACTAGGATTAGGATGTTTCCGCCCCGGAAAACTGTGCAACATTAGCGCGTACTGCCTATTTCAAATGGCCACCATTGTTTTATGAAAAACTGCTATTGTTATTTTCATTATAGATCTAGAAACTTTATCCAGGACTAATTGAAATAAAGTTTTACCATCCTCGAAGTGGGCTTAAACATTTAGTGTCCAATATGGCCGACCAGAAGGAGGCATTCGTTTTGTTAAATGCACTAAAATTGCCAAATTGATGGTTTTAAGAATGCGAGTAGTATTTTGAGAGAACAAAAACGAGAATATGAACATTTGTATATGGCGGACATGATCTTAACTCATGATGGCGGCGGCTATACCCGCTTCAGGGGACATGAATTCAAGAAGAAAAAAACACCACTGCCACACTTTTCGAACATAATAGAAACCATAAGGAAAACTCATTGATAACGTGTCCGCAATTTTTTACCGTACTTCTGGACAATTGCAGAATACTCAACACACTAGTTGACGCTGGGAAGGAAAAATGATCTCTGGACAGAGTAGAAGGGAGAAAGAGCGGGTTGTACAAGTCAGAAACAAGATAGACACTTGATGATGCTCGAAAGCAGTTAGTTCACCATATTTAAATTTTCCTTCTACATATAGACAACTTTTTACACTTATTCATAAGAATTATTCTGTATTTTTACTCGGGAAAAACCTATGACGTCACTGAGTTTTTTCGTCATTCCAATACAGTCCACATCCCCATGTAATTATGATAATAATTGATCAGGTGGATATGAGCTGTTGTCTTCCTATGAACTATTATACAGTCAGTTTATTAAACTACGTTATATCATGGCTCAAGTAGTAACAATATAGTGACAGCACTCTCGTGGCCAAGTCAATACCCCACTTTAAGATTTTTTATATCTTGGAAATGATTTAGGGTCATTATTAGAATTGTTGCTACTAACATCGAAAAGATGGGTAGGGCGCTTTTCTTCATGATTTATGTACCTAGAGCGAATATAATCACCGCCCTCTTTAAAAACAAGCCTATATGTGAAATATAAATGCCATAAATTCTTTTTGGAGCTCCCAAAATATCACCCATGTTCTTATTTCAAGAATTTGCCATTTTAAGTTCATTTAGCAAAATAGTCCCTTTGCGGCGGGCCATCCTGACGCCTAGAGTTGTAAGCCCCTTTATAATTTGAAAACCTTATTTCCGCGTAGGATGGATAAATTTCTATCTGTAATGAAATTATAATAGCGGTTTCATGAAAACAATGGCGGCCATTTTGAAATGGGCAGGACACGCTAACGTGAAGCTTTTCGGGGCGGAAACGTACCTCATCCTAGCCAGGGGGACATCCCCTTCAAGTTGATATATGGGAAAATTAATCACCATTTGGGTGCAACGAATTGGAAATCCGAGTGGCAGCTTATGGACTATTTTTTAATGACCTGTTGGAGAAAAAAATCTCCAGGGATTGGAAAATCACTGGCCACTCCATTAACAAAAAGCGTCTGCAGCTTGAAGCCACCTGTGCCATCTCAGTGCTGACTAACGGAACAGCTGTTCCTGAAACGTTAACAAGTAAGTTTACCATCATGTTACTCCATGAATCAATATATAATGAACTTGTTTCATAATGTTACTCAACGATCTTGATGTATCTCTACAATATTTTTAAAAAGGTGATGTGACTTCCACAAGAAAACAACACCACTATAGTGCATTCATTTCCTCAAGTCAGTCAACACAGTCATGCAGGTATTTCTTGTGCCCATCTAAGTACTGGCTTCAACGGCCATTGTGTAGCTACCACTTCAACCAACTCTTTCCGATTTACGCTGTGGCCGCTGAACATCACTGCGTGGAGGAAGACAAATGCACTATATATGATTTGACTTACGTCAAATCTGGAGAGCTTGGTGGCATCCAGCACATGCTGCCTTGTATGGTGGTCATAGTTGCCCAAAGGCTAGGCCCACCACCGAAAACTGTGGATTGGCGTCAGGAAAGGGCATCCGGTCAATATTTTTTGCTCCTATAAATGCTCACACAGCAGTATTGCTGAGTGTGATGTGTATCCGGCCCACCCCCGTTGACGGGGACAAAACCGGATTTAAAACTTTGGTTTAACTAACTAACTTATTACGGATGATACCATTTGGAACCCTAACATAGAAACCTAATTACACCACTCACAATGAACTTGTTTACATTCCATCACACTGATTAGGCCAATATCTTTCCGTTTTCCTACAAACAAGAATCTTCTAAAACCGGGGTGTCCAACCTGCGGGCCGCGGGTCATTGCGGCCTGCTAAGTGCTCTCATGTGGCCTGCGAGGGACTTCCCAGAAAAATTAAATGCATAAATTTAAATAAGAGATTTAAAAAGAGGAGGGGGTTCATTTGAATTTATCAATTTCCTCAATCTGAAACCGAAACTTGTTAAACATTGTTGGAAAATTAGTCCAATTTCATCAATCTGAAACCAGAATTTTCTAAAAATTGTGTGGAAAATTAGTACAATTTCCTCAAAATGAAGCCAAAATTTTTCAAAATTTGCTAAAAGGTCAACCAAAATGGAAAAAATGGGGGAAATTGACCCAAATATCGCATTCTTTTTTCGGCTATATTGGTCGAGAATATGGGTTTCCTACTTCCAGACTTTTGTAGGCAAATCATAAACCAAACTTAAGAGCCCCGGTACGTGTTTGGGGCCCGCCGCAATAGTTTTGGATTCAACAAATGCGGCCCCTGTGTAAAAAAGGTGGACACCCTGTTTCTAAACCTAAAATGACATTAAAATGCAATTTTTACAGTCTCCTGAGGCAAATCTGTTTAGCGGTTCTTATAACACACCATGATTTACTTACCATGTGACATGGAAGGCTTGTATGCAGCCATTTTTATTACATGTCATACAAGCCCCTACACTAGCTTTGGATTCCCTGCCTTTAGTTTCACACAAGCAGCACACCTTTAAAGTGATAAATAAACATCACAGCATTAAACAACTCGAGCAAGGTATAGAAAAAACAAGAAAAAATGACACAAAAAAATTGACAAGAAATCTACCTTTATTTCAAACATGTTGATCACTTACAACTGAACACTTTCAGGAAATTTTAGTTCAATAAAACAAATCAATAAATTAAACATCCAGAACTTGTGCAGTATGCATTATGAGTTTTTTAACCACATTGCTTCAATAAACAGATTTTATCAAAGCACCATTGATAATACGTAATAAAGCTACAATTTTTTGTAGGTCAGGTCAGTTTCCTTTGAGGGCCTGGCTACTGGAATCCTGGTAACAGTACTACATGTCCCAGGGCCGAGTTGTCGGCGGCTAAACCGTCACCCCCATCGGATTTCTGATGAGGAGGGTAGCTGGTTTACCCTGGTAGATGAAAAAGAAGATCTACCTACAAGGGAGTCAAGATTGGAGAGCTAATGGCGGCCATCCAGCACATGCTGCCTTGGTGGGGGCGTGGTTGCCAAAGGGCTAGGCCCACGCCGAAAACTGTGGATGACGTCAGGACGGGCATACGCGTCAATATTAATCTTTTACTCCAATAAACCCTCACACAGCAGTATTGCTGAGTGAGGTGTATCCGGCCACCCTCGTTAACGGGGACAAAACCGGATTTAAAACTTGGTATAACAACTAAAACTTTGTATACAATGAACTACATTAAACACCACCAAGTATAAATGGGATTGAGTTCACTTCCTCATCCTGATCATAGGGATCACCATCAAAACATTACAAAGTACCTATGGCATTTCCATTAATACCTTGACACAAGTTACATTTTGTAGGGTATCCTTCTTACCTTGGAATATCGATCATTAGGCACCATTGATAGTAGAATTGGTTCCATGGTAGTAACATTAGCAAAACAAACTTCTGGGATATATAGAGAAACACTACATGAGCCCAACCTGTAAAGAGGAAGAAGAAGAAGAAACAAATTATTACTTGCATCAAGGATTGTGAAAAACTAGTTTTCTTCATAGCACTTACTCCTCTTAAATTTAAGTTGACTGGTTGGGCAGCACAAGATCTTGTTCTACAACAATGTATTTTACCCAGGCCAATGTAAAAATATTGAAGATACGAATGGGAAAAAAACTGTCCAAGGGCTAGGACTAACTCACATCTGGCCCATTCCATGTCAACAATTGAGATGTGCACCGCAGCCCGTCATGGTTGTTGCTCCTTTAAGTGTGGTGATAGACATTGATGAGATATGAAAATCCTGAAATGGAGAGTCATATCCATTTTCGTTTCCCGCTTAGAGCATTTTGGAAAATTTTAGGGGGGTCACCACAAAAGTTGCCGCCCGATGTGAAAGACTATGGTGAGAGGGTCACAGATTTGTTAATGGAGCCCTCCAACTTTGAAAATCAACTTCCAAGGGTAATACTTGGGTGAATTCAATCTGGCATCAGAAAGTTCATAGCCTGTTTACATTTAGAGTTAATGATGCCTAAATATGCGCCTTTGTTCATCGGGGCCAAGTCTGGGGGTCATAACTCCAAAAGTAAGAAAAAAAATTTTTAATGTCCTCTTTGGTCAGTCAGAGTTACATAGTACAACTTTAAACCAATACAATATGAACACATTAGAAAAGTAATAAGGGGGTACAACCCCTTGAAAATGGTAATTGTACTGTTTTCACATATTGACCCCCCTGAAACCACTGTTGGCAATTCGCAATTCATTTATTAATATTTATTCCACTAACACCATCCCTCTTACTGCGAGATTTTATGTTGAAGATGTATATTAAACAACCTCTCTTGAAAGAAAACTAGACCTTGGTTTTGTCTATGTTTTCACAACAAAATTACACCACTCAAAGTTACCACACAAACGTATATGTGACCAGAGGTCATTGTACATGCACAGTTATATTTCACCATATTACTTCTATGGGGATATCAGCAAAAGTTTCTTGTGCTGAAACAGAAGGATGAAGACAGCAAGTCACACAAGATGGTTTCTTTCAAGATAGGTTCTTTGATGATTTGAATCTTCAAACATATATGAAGTAGAGGGGTGATGTTGCATGTCAACATGATTTTCAGGGGGCGGCCAAATTATATGTCAAAAGTGCCAACAATTAGGATTTTTCAATAGGCTGTAAACTCACATTATTACTTACCTAATATGCTTATTATTTACGATAGAAAGTCCTGCGTTGTGACTCTCATGATTCAATCATAGGAAAATGGACATTAAAAAAATATTGTTACTAACGGAGTTTCAGTTATGACCCCCCAAACTTGGTACCCAGATGAACGATATTGCATTTTTACACCCGAATAACTTTAAAAGTAAAGGGGCCATCACATTTTTGATGCCAGATTTGAATTCTACACCATAAAATTCCCCAGATAGTGATTTTCAAAGTTAGGGAGGGTTCCCTTACAAGTTTAGGCCCTCTCAAAATTGTCTTTCGCATCACACAGCATTTTTGACGGGGACCCCCCTAAATTTCTGAATGCTCCTGTGGGAAAACGAAGGGCGGTATGAAGCTCAAAATTTCGGGACTTTGATTTTCTCGATATTATCATCACACCAAAAAAGAAAAAAAAAATCCATGACATGATGCGGTGCACATCTCGAGTGTTGTCATGAAATAGCCCATCTGGTGGTTTGGACATTTTTCTTTTTTTAATGCAGGGGTGCAAAAATTCGACGAGAATCACATATTCGATTCTCGCAGTGATTCTCGTTGCATCCCAGAATATAAGACATTTTCATTGAATCATGTTTTTTTAAATGTTGTCATTTCAAGTAAATTGATTCTTGCCAAACTCAGGGATTTGCACCCGTATATGGTGTAAGCATGAAAACAGCGGTTGTAAGCAAAAAAATATATAATTGAGATTCATTGATATTATTTGCATTCCACAGTGATCCCATGTCTCACACTTCAATCGGGAAGCAGCGGTTGGTATGGCTGTGCAAATAATTCCATAAACATTACACAGTGAAAAAACTCGAACAGGTCAGTAAAATTTTCCACTAACGTTAGAACATTATTAACAGGAGGTGGACAGCCTGGTTGAGACCTTGGGAGTTTTATCTTGCCTTAGTCCTCAGTACCATGTAAAGTTCTAGCAAAGATACATGAACGATAAAAAAATGGTGTAACTTACTTCCATTGTCTGTTCTTTTGAGAGCTCCTTCACGTTTGAGGACACAATTCACATCTATGTAAAGGACAAGATTTAAAGTTATTACCTCTTATGGCCCTTTAGCAGGTGTGAAAGAATAGGTCAATACTTCCGTGTAATATTGCATGAACCTAGTTTGTTAGTGTGGAAGACTTCATGAGTGACTATATGCCTAATGGAATGAAGATCTAATAATCTCTTATGAAATATTGTATTATACTAGTTCTTTGTTAATATTGCATGAATTAGTCTGGGCGAAGGGCTCTTTAAGGGATATAGCCTGATGAAACTCGAATTCGAAAAACACCCTCCCGTAATTTTGACCTAAAACGTCAAGTTTTAAGGCAGAAAAAGCCTAGTCAATGTCCATGCACTTTTAAAACTCAGGTATCTGAGTCATTTTAGTATATTTAAACACCCAAACTGCCTGCAAAAATACCTGAAAAAGAGTAATTAGAGGGGTTTGCTGCTGTGAAATCCACTCCCACCACAAAAAGTTAAGAAAATGTCACAAGAGGGCACTGCACACTATTTTCCCGAACAGAGGGCCCAAAAGGGGACATTGCTGGATAAGGGGAGAAGGAGGCCTCTATAATCTAATAGTTATATTTACCATCATTTGAGTTGAGTTTTGACCAACTACTATCCTGTAAGCAAAGGTGTTGTTTAGCCAAACATACACTTGTATCAAGAAAAAAATGAGAAAAAGTCTGAGAAACTGCAGGGGCATGCTCTCGGGAAAAAGGCAAAGCTTAGAGCATGCCTCCATTTAAAATGACCATTTATATTATATGAAGAAAGAAGAAACAGGGAAGATATTGCATAGCTGACCTTTGTCATGGAGCTTGTAAGTGAGCATATAGATAGAACTTTTGTCCTTCATACGCTACAAGAGGCTACATGAGGCAGCCCGTTATAACAATACCCAAATTAGCTTATGCAGGCTAAGATTGGATTATAAAACGTCTCACACCAGCAGACTCGGCGGACTACAACACAATGTGTCACATTGATACCCACGCTAATTATATCATGAGCAAGTTAAATACACTATGAGCTAATTACAATTCCCATGGCGCAGTTCAATAGCTTCAGTCACCATGTCATTGAGCAAATACATCCCCGTATTTTAGTATGATTGTTATGATCCCAGGACATCCATGGTCAGCTGTTGTAACATGTCTCTTCCAAGGCTACTGAACAGAGGCCTTGGTCAGATTAGCATGCCTTACCACATAGTGATGTGGGATGGTTTGTATGTAAAAGTTCGTTGTTGTTTTGCAATTCAATTTAGTGTTCAGGGCCCCAGAAAACAAAAAGGCAAAAAATGAGGTATTCCCACCCCAAGACAACCAGAAAAGCCAATACATATATGTTGACAAAAATATAGCGCACACCTGCCAACGCGGCATTGGGGTTCTGGGGATGGAAAGGGTTCAAATATGTGAATCCAATACCCATTGAAGCGGATTATAATACTTTACATAAAACCGACTTTCGGGGAATTTATGTAAGTGGGATTTTTTTAAACCGGCAAAAGGTAAACTTTGAGCATGTCGATTTATGCCAAAACGTTTCCAGTTTCATCCTTCTCATGAAAACTATAGACGGGGCACTCATTCCTTATCCGGCGATGTACTTTGTCATTCATGAAGGACCCACTTTATAGCCCACGCCTATGTTAAATATTTTTAATATTTAAAAATTATGGAAATCAGCGGTCAATCTTTTTGACTCATCCGGTATAACACCATACTCTGTGATTTTTTTTATCATCCATTTTTACTACCACATTGAGGGCAAGCATTCAAAAAACTATGAATCTTATACACACATTCACCAAAAAATTATTATGGGTTTGTTCACTCATGGTTTAGGTCTTTTTTGCCTCAACTTGCTAGCATGATTGTCTAACCATTTCAATCTCTTTGGTTTTGAATGCCGGTTTATTACCTAGTCTTCTTATCCTGTAAGTTTCAAATACCACAAACCTCTTGAAAAAACTTATTTCGCAGGATAAATCAAGCAAAAAAGAAGTCGACTTAAACAGGTACACCTTTACATGGTAAATTGAGCAAAATAAAAATTTACTGCTGCAACATGACACATACATGTACTCATTGAAGACAGAGGCATAACTTGTGTATTTAGATTCACATGCCAACTGTAGGCTGTGCAAAATTTCAACCTTCACCAAGTGTATGAGTCATAGACTTTGTTCATTTATAATGGTGACAAATCATGTTCGGCCTCAAATCAAATTGCATTGACCTGCATTGGAAATCTGTGGTGGGTCAAAATTTTTGTGTTTCTAATTTGCATTTTTTTTCAATGAATAGGCAAAACTGTGCAATTTGGGAACATTCCACCAAATGTCAAATTTGGGGGAAAGGGTAATTTCTCAACCACTTTTTCTCCCCACCCTTGTGCTAGGACAAGGGTTAGTCACAGAGGACAACACATACACTTTTTAAGGCCATTGTACATGTATATGGTCCATTTCTCTACCTCCGTGCAGTGATGCCATAACCTTGACGCAGCTTTAACGCACACGTCAAGATATGCCGTCTTTGTGCATGCATGTAAAAACGCCGCCACTTAGGCCAGCGTGCACGGTTTATAAGCGACCATTTGAGCTGATGTCACTGCACGGAGGTAGGGAAATGGAGTACCAAGAAATGGAAATAAAAAATCCTGACCAAAATTCTAAAGGCGTAATATATTACAAGCAATAAACTATTGCGAGTAGAGTCAACTCGACTGCAAGCACCAATATTATGATCAGCTAAATATTTGTTTGCAGTTACCAAAATATAGTTTGCAGTTACATGTAGTACGTACTACTACTCTGCTCATGGAATTCGCTAGAGTGTCGAAAGCTCAGCCTTCCAATTTGGATGCCTCTAGGGCAAGGTTTCCCAACCTGGCGGTCGCGGACCCTTAAGAAGGGGGTCGCAAAGATAATTTAAATGAAAATAAAAGTACTTGTCCAAAAGGCAGGAACAGAATTGGCAAAAAATATAATTTAAATATGTCAAGCTAGCAAAACTCAACTCAATTTGTATTTGATTAGTAAAATTTCCGCTCGCTTCGCGCGTAAATCAATATAAATTATCACTTACAGGACTGTTCAAAGACCAAAAATGAACACGATTGTAATGAAATTAATGGTATTTTGCACACTTCGTGCGCACTTGTTTTAGGAATGGAGAGCACCATGCCCTTAGAATGCCACAACCGATTTTTTTAAGGATTGCTCTTGCTTCCCTGTCATCAGTAGATTCAGAGCTCCCGGTAGAATTATGCGACCTTGTTGCAAGCCCCTTCCCCTGGCTTGAAAAATTGGCTTGCCACTGACCTACCTCTCCACAACACCTTCAATTTTCCTTGACTGGTCAAATTTCTTATTGAGAATATATTATTTTGAGTAATGGGGGTCGCTGCAAGCTAAATGTCAAGAAATTGGGTCTCGGGACAAAAAGGTTGGGAAACCCTGCTCTAGGGAAAGATTATTTTCTACTCGTGTTTACCAACCTAGAGTACCAAGTAGTTTCAAATCAGTTGTGATTCATTTGAGCATTGCCACATTGAATTAAACTTGTCCGCCACCCTCTGCTGTAATGCACTTGCACGAGCATACACTGATTGAGGTTAATTTTTTTTTCCCTTGCATGGTTGAAAATGAAGTTACACATTCCTACTAAACTTTTCTAACAAGTAATGATCAAGATTGTTATGTACTTACCACACGTGCAGCACGCTCCTGGGATTCACATTTACGACAAAACCAAGGTCCAGTTGGTACAGCCACTATACCATAGCAAGCTGTTTAAAAATCAAGAAATCAGAAGTGAATTATAATTTTATTTTCCTGATATATGCACCAACCCCTCATTGACCTTGACATCTGCCAAATTCGGAAGGTCCATACACTCGACGTTCGGGATGAACCCGGAAGTACTTTGGGAAAGTAGTGCACGGATGGATACAAAATGGCTTCGGGAAACTACCTGTAAACCTATGGGAACGTCTCACTGGCAATCACCAGCAGTCCCTTTACAGCGATCTTCTGAGGGGAAAGCGGCCCAGTGGCAATGTACAGCAATGGGTATCCTGAGGGGAGAATGTCTCACCAGCAGCTCACGCAGTGCTGAAAGGTGAAATAGTTCCTGAAGTCCGACCAGCAGAATTCGGCAATAGCCTAGGGTGCATCAGATCCCCCTCATGTCAATCAATTTTCTTGTCCCTAGTCTTAAAGTGTGCCACTTATCACTACCAAATTAAAATTCATTCGGAAGTCAGCAAGGGGGGATGGGAAAACATATTCGCTAAACAGGTTTTCCATTTCAGAAACGTGAAAAGAAAGAAATTCTTAGGGAAATTGTGCGTAAAATAGTAATCATAGCTCCATTTTAACCATTAGAAAATTAGGTTTGTATGGAGTGCACAGGGGATGATTCCTCGCAGGGGCGGATCCAAGATATTTCAATAGAGGGGGCGCCAAATTTTCAGGACACCCACAAAACTAGATCTACACGGCCGCCGATGCCCTGTACCGTCATTCTTAGAGATCTACAGGGCGCCCTGTGCGTAAAAACGTCATTTTTATAGATCTACAGTCCGCCGGTGCTCTATGCGGCGCCCGGCGGTCTTTGCTCTGCAAAAAATCCGCCCCTGATTCATCAGTTATGACCGCCATTTCTGCGCATCAAATGGCGAAAATCTGTTTCAGAATGAGATCACAGGATCACATTTACATTTGCCAATTGGTTAAGCTGTAATTAATGGAAATTTATGACCGATAAATATTTTTTTTTTGATTGGCTAACAAATGTAGTACACAACTTCAATACTTGCTGTTTATGAATGAAAGTCCAATGATTTTAGTACATGTACATTCATTGGTGTAATTTGCCTGATAATTGGTTAATATATTGGAATTTGATGTAATTTCAAACCCAATTAGCTCTAAAACCTTGATGATGCATGCATACTCTGTGGTCACTGTAAAAATATCCATGCCTGGATTCATGGATGCAGGGGTTGCATTATAAGGGGACATTGCACCACACACCACTATTTTAAGGTTTTGGTGCACAAATTTACATTTCTGGGTGCTTTAACCCTTACCTGTCTCAGAGTCATTGAAAAGCAATCAAGATGCTCCAATTGATTCTCATTGACTCAGACTTTAACAACTATTTTTTTTCACGGCAATGATTCTGATTGACTCTCGGCCGTCTTCCCGCAAAACACCCCATTGCTTCTGATTGACTTTCGGCCGCTTTTCCAGCAGACGATTTTGAAAAACCAATTGCTTCTGATTGACTTTGAGATTATCCACGCACGTAAACACAAATTTACCGTCGCCATCTTGTATCCCACCATGCACCACCTACCCGAAGTCCCACAGGGTTTTCCCCCGATGTTGAATTATGTTGGGCCCTCCGAATTTCGCAGATGTGTCAAGGTAAAATATGCACACCAGGAAGTAGAGCGTACATTCCGGTCATTGCTCTTGATTGACTTTCGGCTGGTTTCCTGGCAGAAAGCGTTGAAAATCAATTGCTTCTGATTGACTTTCGGCCGCTTTCCCGTCAGAACACCCATTGATTTCTATTGCCTTTCAGCCGTTAATGATTTTCCGCAAGTTATTCCTCTGCGGGGAAAACATCCAACAGTCATTGAAAAGCAACAAATGACTAATTGACTCTCGTACTTCAGGAAACACTTATGTGTTGCTTCCTATTGACTCTCGGCCGTTTTAGGGGGAAAGCCCCGGTGACATGTTAGGGGTCATTTTTGCCTTTAACTCTATAGGTTAGAATCTGTTACTGAAGATTTTGACCCCCATTTTTAAAAGCTAACTAGTGCAACCCCTGCATGGATGTATAACCAGGCATGGTATAACCATGGCCATAACTGCAAGCTCCTTTTACGATGCAGTGCTCGGCTGATGTATGATGAAACATGACAGGACTTGGGATATTATCTATCTTTGTTAGACACGCGATTGATTTTCTTGCGAATGATGACAATGCGTATACAGAAAATAATGTTTACATACAATGAAACCACATGTATAAATCGGCTGTTTAGTTACTCTTATTTCCATCTTTGTCAATTTTCTCCTATATAGGCCAATTTTTTTCCCGACAGCCAGATTTCCCGCGAGGCATGTGCATTCCCTGGGAAGGAGCTTCCCAAATTCCCCTTTTCGAGCCATGCATCAGTGTGTGTGGTCAGTAGTGTTGGTGTTGCTTGTCACTACCATCACGGCATGCCGTTTTTCGCCTAGAAGACTTAAGATTATAGACTTAAATCGGGTCATTCCCTTTAAAACAGGGATACAAATGAAAAGTTAAAAAGTAATCCGATCTGGAAGTTCGACTGGCGAGAAACTATTAATTAAAGTCCATCGCTTCGAAGATTTTCTGCACGGCAGGGGCCGCCACGGGGGGGGGGGGGCACAAGTTCGTATTCCTAGGTGGATATCATGCTCGTGTAGAAAAAACACGTAATTAGGGTCATTTTTTAGAATAGCGATGTACTGCGCGTATCAAAATCGTCAAAAATTATCAAAATCGTCAAACTTAGGTATGATTTTCACGTCAAAAAAATTGTGGTAGGGTGTTGACATTTTGACTACTTGTAAAAAAATACAAAAATGCTTGAAAATAGCGAATTTGATTCCCAATTTTTGCTTAATTCACGACTAGAGTGATTTTAATATTTTCTGAACTTGAATTAATATTTGCAATATTTTGCAACGGAGATGCCTTCATTATTTCCGCAAAGCTTAACTTACCCTACACGTATGAAGAGATGGACTTATCATCTCTTTCTCAAGAGAGAAAGGGCTTCCCATTTACAGGTTCCAGATCAATGAAATGTATTCATTTGCAGCATGTCATTTGACCCATTAATTCCAAAGCCTTACAACAAAACTTTAAAGACTTAAAATTTAATGGATTTACATTTGACCTTTATAGGCCTCTAGATACAGGAGGAAACTGAAGTTCTTTGAGAACCAACATTAAAAGAGTGAACATACACAACGTACAAATTGGTACGTTCACATACCGAGTATGTTAAGTACACCTATGAAATCATGTGTATATCAGGGCAGGGTACACAAAAGAAGAACCGTAGCCTTTTTCATTTATGGTTACAAAAGCACTTAGGCCCGCTTAAAAAATAGTTAGATTCATCCCGTCCTACTGGTCTTCGAAAAATGGACGAGGGAGGGGGTCAGAGCCAAAAATGTCATCATCAAATTGAATTTCAAATTGCTCTGTATGAGGAATATATCATGGTTTGATAGAGTATAATTGAAGTCATGGATCAAACTTTTTTTGGTAAAAAATAGCGTCATTGGCAGATGTAAACAATTAAAGATGAAAAGGCGTCCCTTCAATGTGGTGTGACGTATTGTAAAAAGTGATATAATTAAAGAATACACGGCGAACTCGTAATTTACCGATGCGTTAAAATATGTCCCCGCCGACTGTCAAGATTCAACTAACATGCGATAAAGCAACTACAACACCCCACCACCCCTCCCGCAATACCCCGCAAAACCCACCACCCCCTCCCCAACAGCCGGCATCACCCACCCACAACACCCCACCCCACACACCCCAATCCCCACACCCCATCCCCAACACCAAGCCACCCTGCCCCACCCCTCCCCAAGCACCTCGCAACAACGCCCCACCCCTCCTTAACACCCCTCACACCCCCCCCCCCAGCCCATACCCTGTAACACCTCACCCTTCCCCAACCCCCTGCAACACGCACTGCCCTCACCACACCCCTAAGACCCAACACCCGCAAAGACCCTACCACAAACCCCCTCCCCACCCCCATCAGCCCCTCCCAACAACTCCCAACACCCCTCCCCAACAACCACAACATCACCCCCTCCTCAACAACCCGCAACACAACACCCCTCTCCCCCTCCCCCCCACCTCCCCAACACCCGCAATACACACATCGCAATACCCAACCCCCTCCCCAAACCCCGCAATACCAACCCCCTCCCCAACACCCCGCAACTCCCCACCCCCTCCCTCTGGCATAGTATTCTCATGTAAGCGAAGGAATTTGCCTATCCGACGTACCGTTTCAGAATACACAATTATTCATATTTAATTATCTCATTTGCATATCCCTTACGACAGATTTATCATATACTCTCAAATTGCAAAAAGATGTGCACCATGCTTGGCTCTCATGCAGCACCGGAATTTTGAGTTACCCGATGTACCGTTCAAAAATATAAGCCATTACGCTGATTTTCGCAATACTTAATTATCTCATTTGTCAGACTCAATTTGCCCCGAAATACGCCAACAGCAATCGGGTCGAACCCTTCCGCCCGCTTCCTTCCACCCAAAGTGTCCATCATTATACGCCTACGGAACTCAAGAAAACTTGTACCAGGCCTTGCAGGAAATTTTCATACATTAGCAAATTAATACTTAATAGCATATTTGAACGCCCCAATCTATCATGTGGAGCAACCTCATCACCCCTTTTCTTTCCACAAGTTACCTCATTGTCGCCTTTAGGAACTCCAGATAAATCGTATACAATGTGGGTTCATATTTTTATCACAGACGGACGGACGAACGACAAAACGGCCGGACGGCGCTGCCTCATTGTATAGTCCCGTTCGAACTCGTGCGGCGGACAAAAGAGGTAACAACAACATTGTTTTTGATATTTAAGAGTCACTAGTAAGATAATATGATACCAAAATCAGAATTTGCAAAATTAAAAAAAATCTGAAATTCAAAATTACGCAAAATAATAAAATCATTTCGTTCCCACCACATTTTTGAGGGTTTTTTTTAAGTTTCACGAACAAAAAAAAAAATATAAAATTTCAGCAAAAAAATGTAAGACCATCAATATTAGGGCAACTAATATTTCTATCAAAAAAAGAAAATCATGGTTTTAATACAGTATATTAATTGGTGATGTTTTTATGGTTTTGAGTTCCTCAATTTGTGGTGGGACGGAAGCAATTGTGGGACGGAATAATAACCACATGGAGTGGCCTGAAATTGTCAGTTATCGGGAGTTAAAGATTTTTATGTAATTCAAACATATCTCAGATTTTTTAAGTGATGGAAAGAAACTGTATTCACTCTGGCCATAAATCAGGATTTAAAAAAATCTAAAATCACCTGAGTGAAAAAAACTTTTATACATTCTTCGAGCACTCGATCGTACGTAGGGTGATGATTGTAGACCCAAGGTGATCAAGATATGCCTGCGGAAATCCGAAGTCTTCAGTATCTCAGGGATTGGGTCATGTATTAATGACAATGAAAGTGTTCCAGGGGTGGTGGTTGAGATGATTGGTACCATAATCAATGTTAAGGCAAGGTCAGTCTGGGTACTGTGAGATATTGTGGAGTAAGCACTGCAAATAGGTCATATTATCAGTCTTAAAACCAATGCTTAGTGGTTGATAGAGACATGATTTGGTTATAATGCTTTGTGTGAGCCTAATACTGTATAATCATGCCTGGAAAAAGTAGGGAACTCGGGAAACCTGGTTCCAGGGAAATTTTGACATTTGGAGGGATATTTTGACATTTGGAAGGAAATTTTCCCAATATTGGAGGGAAATGTGATGTGTTCCTGGCCACCAGCGCATTGTTCCGCCCTGTGTATACTGATTCCAGTAGAGTAGGCTTCTAGATAACACATAAAAATATGTTCAGTTTCAACCATTTGTAAGTAGTCCTGTCAAAATTAAAGACAGACATTTAAAAATTCAAATATATTTCGGTAACCATGTAAAAGATAATTTTTTTCTTTTAAGTAATAATACTTGTACTTGGTGTGAAATCATTAATATAGTAATATTTCACTTCGTTAGTGTCAAGACAATTTTTGTCTAAGTTTTGACACTTATACAAAACCATAGTAATGCGGACAAAAATTTCCGGTCCACCACATTCAGTCCCACCACATCGGCCAATTTTTTTTAAACACAGCATGTGACGATTGTGGGGAGTTTCTTTTCATCTTTGCTTGTTAATATTAGGATAGTTGGACTATACATAAGTGTTAAACATTCAATTCTATCCTTGATACTTGTTGATAAAAAGTACACAAACGTTCGGTGTTAACAATTATGTGTAAGCTATCGCTCCGTCCCACCACATCATAAATTTGGCGTTGCCATGGAAACCCTCCACATCCTTTGCTTCTTTTTGTTGTTTTATAAGGTAGTGTATACTTACTTGTTCTCACATACATTATTTATCCATAAAACAACAACTATGATTCGCAACTGAAAAATTGCTCCTCAAATTCCGTCCCGCCACAAAACTGTATTTTTGCTATGGACCGCAGGGAGGCTGGCTTTTGTTTTTATTCTCGATGGTAGCCAACTGCTTTACTAAAGGTCTGAACTTGCAGTGTTTCTCAAATAAGCAGTGGGCTATCAGTCACATGTATCAATACTGCAACTGTTGAAATTTTACAGTCTAGTAACAATAATCACACGCTCATACAGATTGATTGTACATGTTCTATCATTGTTTCGATGACGATGGTTCGATGCTATTTCATCACCCTGCACCCCTCAACTCAGGCTCAACCAATCCCCCCCCCATATTTAGTGAGCTTTTTCTTTTACTATTTCTAAGGGACTCATTTAACAATGAAATATTATTTTACTACAAAGCACACAGCATTTTGTATACTAAAAGCTACTAAAACAAATGCGCCACCTTAGGGTATGATTAAGTACTAGTAGTTTAAAATAGAATGACAACTGTCAAATTTTGCAGCCGATTATACCACAGCACAGCACTAGTGTCATGACTGTACTGCATGGGGATGAATTCATATTCCTGCCACCCCCTGCTGCCCCACATCCAAGTTTTGCAGTTTATTCCGTTGAGCCGGCTGCCGAATTCATAGGGTCTGTGGCACAAAACAAAATTCTTTCCCTGCATGACTTGTACATTACATTCATGACATGCAATTTGCATTGAACAACAATGACTTTGAGATACAATGTATTTTTAATACAAACATAAATTGATGGTTAGTTTTTGGGGGGTTTTTCCGTATTGAAATGTGTGGTACATGATTTGGCACTCAAAACTCCTCCAGTCGTAGGTCATCTAGACTCCGTACAGTGTGAAATTCCTCAGAATTTTGTGTAGCAGTTTTTTACATTTTATCAGAAATGGGATGCTTCAATTAGATATTTACAGCATTGTAAAGAAATGCTATACAAATTACAAGCCAAAATTTGGTGTAGCAGTAACTTTAAAATGGTAGCATTTTGCTACGCTAAACAGAATTTGCACACTGCCTCTCCGTAAGCTTGTGCCAAGATTTCTGCCGATAGCGCAAAACTTGCAAGAAAACTCGACTTCGGGAATGGTCTGGAACCGAGACTAGTCCTGCTGAGCATGACTTCGGGTTGCTTTGTACATTCACTTCTGTTGTTAACTTAACGAACCCGAAGTCATGCAAAGTCTGTACTGTTTTAACAACCTTTAAGGTTTCCAAATTCTAAACTCAACCCAAATCACTCCAAAATGTCCTAACGTTATTACCCGACTGTTAACTCACTTTTATCTTGACATACTCTACAATACTGTGGATCTGTAATTTTTCACTGACTCACACTAAAATGATCAAAATTTTCGTGATTTCACCCGGACTTATGCGATCTTACGTTTTCAGTTTAAGTGCCAATTGGTTCTGGCATGAGGGTGAGGTCAGGTCAGATTAAAGGTCATGGAGAACATGTTGCTTCGCTTCATAAACAAGATAGTCTCTTGAACATACTTGATTGAAACCCGACCTCTATCGGGCGCTAATTAAATGTTTAGATTAACGCTCGTTCACCATGATTGGAAAAGAGACTACGATACCTATCTTTCATGAATAATCGATCCACATTTTTAATACATACATTGATTAGTCTTGGTGCAAGCGCAATGCGTTACAAGTAGCAATAACATGGAGCGATTCTATTCAAACCACATACATGGAATAACGACAAAACTTGTTAAATAATGAACCACGAACACGCCAGATTTTGACATCCAATGTGTAAAAGGAAAACTAGCATACTCAAGACATACGTTTGTAGCTGATTTTAGATCAGAGCATCGTAAGTACTTTTTGCAATCGGTAATTTTGAGTTGTGAGTAACCACTTTTTCACACACACTGTTTAAACGATTCGAACGACGCGCATCTTTGTTGTAACCTCAGGTCAGAGATACGATAATGTCCAGTGATAAAAAGTCAGACCTGCGGTTACAATCATTGGAACTAGAACCTGGACTACATATACTCTCGATCTCCCGTCCTCGTTCAGCCCCCGGAACCAGGCCTGCAGGCTCACTGTTTGGAAAGTTTCTACTCAATGTAACAACTGTGCTAGATACTTTCAGAATGGCATTGGACCATGATTTCCGTACGGTTTTTCTCATTTTTTCCCTTTTTTTTACACTAATTTTAAAAAAAATGATGCGGCGGCCTTGAAAAAATGTAAATTTCCCGAAGATAGTCGCTTTCTCAAAGATTTCCCACTGATCTTATGTGAAATTCCCTCCAAACGCCAAGTTTCCGCTCCAAATGCGCAACTTTCCTGGGAATGAGCTTCCCAAATTCCACCCACTTTTTTTCGAGCCATGGATGCGGCGGTCAAAATGGTGCGGGCGTATGTACGAGAATCGATAATTTTGGCCTTTATAAACATATTCGTTTAGGATAGCAAAATTTTATCAAATACTGTATTAGGGTGCATTTTTAAACAGTCAAGGACTTACTTGTTTAGGTCGTAAAATTATCAACCCAAGATACTTGTTATAGGGTAGCAAAATTTCCACCACAGTACTTGTTTTGGGTAGCAAATTCAACCAAAATACCTGTTTAGGGTGTTCTCTTGCCAAGTGAAAAGTAGGCACCGGAGTTTTGCGCGATTAAAAACGGCAAAATGCGCGGACAGTATTTTAAAATGCCGAAAATGGCGAGTTTTAAAGTCAAAAAATCAGCGAACAATCGTTTCTTAATGTTTGGCACCTACTCAGTAACCAGGAACACGAAAAAGGTCTTTGCAAAAAACAATACTCAAAACTTCCAATCTATTCTTATTTTTCGGCTGACAATTACAAGAAGCACATCATTATCACCCGTTATTTTTCCCTTATTCCAAATAAACTATTTGAATCAGATGTAGATGGCGCGCCGCGGGAGAGGCCTTTGCATAATCCCCGCGATAATTTACTTTCGGCACGTGGGATTGGGGAACCCGGTCTCGGATGACGTGATCGCGTGGCGGGTTTTCCACTCTTGCCCATGAATGTGTGGAAGTTGTTTTCATCTTCGCCGCATCCCTACCGATCCCGTCCGTGGAAAATACTTCACCCGGCCAAGTACGAATGTGTTTAATTCGGAGAGTTAATATCCCATGGATAAACAACTTATGAACATAAGGGAGCCGATACCGAGCGTTGATAGCTGGAAATCAACCAATAGTGCTCAATTTAATACTGGAAAATAGGTCGGGTCATCCGGTTCAACTCATCAAGGTTAGAGGTAGGGTTCGACGCTAGGATTTATTTATACAGTTGGACTATATTTTGCACATATTGGAAGCTTTGTGAGTCATCAATTTTCGCCGACGTTTGCTTAATAATGATTTAATAATACAAGTTAGTTTGTTTTTGGCAAATAACATTAAAAAAGGTGTTTTTGACAAAATCAGGAAAATTCGGATGGACCAACAAAATTGTGATAGACCAAAAAATCGACGATTTTGACGCGTCGGGGGTGTTGCGCGATTCGCGCAAAACTCCGTGCTAGGCTTAGGGTTAATCGGTTTGGGTAGTCCTGATGATCATGATAGATAGTCTAACTTTTTTTATGGCTGCTGTATATAGACTATCTCTTTGCACCAAAGAATGCCAAATTTTAAAAGATGATGCCATAAGTACAATTATTGGAAATCCGTTTTGGGAGGCCATACACTTGAGGGGTTGGTAACTTTTGTGCCCACTTTGTCTGATCAGTGAATTCAGCAGCCTCGACGAAATAACGTACAGTATCCACATGCACTTTAATTCCGTCAAGGCTGCTAACTTCAACTGGATGAGCAGGCAAAGGGGTGCAGTAAGTTCAACCCATACCGAGCATGATATCACCTTGAATACAATGAGGCAACTCGGGGGGGCCGCCGATTCACACTCTCGGGAGGGTCTCTATCGTACAAAGGCACGTTTACGGATAGAGTTTCTCGATCAGGTCGAATTGGCCAAGAAATTATTATCTCAGACTCATGTCATTCGGCTGGGTCATGACAAATTTAATTGCAAACACACATAGCACATTTGATGTCACAGTGGACAGGACACAGGTGCTGTAAAACAGCGATAATGGTAATTTAGTTTATTACAGGTGTAAACTATACTGAAACTATACGGTCTATGGTCATCATTTCTGGAACATTAGAACGAATGTATACCACTTCCCGCCAAAACAGCGCACCTTTGCGTTACAGTAGGTAGACACTGTAATGT
>JAMKCH010012215.1:0-26744 GCA_023653785.1 Ophioderma brevispina
CGAAAAAGTTCGCATATTTGACTATTTTGCCTGTCAATCAAACTATTGAAGGGTCAGCTGACGTTCCAGCTAACACAACATTAGTCTATACAATTAGCAGACTATCTGTCGACTCTAATGGGGAGGGGGGGGGGAGACAAAGTGACAATGTCGGGCCACAAAACCCACCTGGTTACTCTGACGATTAACGTAAGCTGATGATGTGGGTTGGCCCTGCAATAATCGGTTAATTTTAGGGTATCGGATCTTAAATTCACAGTCGCAAATCGTTAATGTGTCAAAAACTTTAAAAATAAGGGAGAAAAGCTTTTCATGCTTAGGTCTATTCATGCTATAGGCCTACTAAACATGAAGATACTCCGATGTGACAAATTATAATCTTTAGGAATCATTTGGATCTCCAAGTTGGTCCACTGAGTTTGGAGGCAGTCTAAAGAGCGCACAAACGAAGGCTCTCATTCGAAGAGCAACCAACGGAATTGTGCAGTTAATTTAACTTGAACACGTGCAACCCATGCAACTTTAAGCATTATTTTGAGCTTAAAACGCGCAATCCTAACATTGAGCAAACTTTCTGTAAAATGCCCAGCCGTTCCCAGTGCTATCGAAGGTTCATCCGAGCTGGCGATACTTTCTACTTCGCGTGTGGTATAAAGATGTCATCAACATTTGAAAAGAGAAATATCATATATTCCCTATTGAAGCAACACAAACAGCAAGCCAACATAGCTTTCAACATCATGTCATAGCATTATCAACACAAAGAGATGAGCTCTTAAAATATCACAAAACATACCGTTTGTTAAAAGTTGAAAATCACAGAGCATATATCCTGCGCTGTCTTGTCTGAAAGCTGCAAGCAAACCAGGCGAACCCCGCTAACTCCTCGTAGTATAGTAGTGGTGAATCACAAACAAATAATTCTATCCGGTTTGAAAATATCCAATAAATTACGGCTCTCTCCAAGAAAGAAAAAAAATCTCACGACTGAACTTCTCTTCACAGTCAAAAATTATTCCACACTCATGCCGTGTAAAGTTAAGTTCACACAATGAGTAGATCACGGTCCGACGGGCGAGATAAGTTGCAACTGTATCTGACTGAACACAAACGAGAAGTTGGGAGTAATTTACTCCCCCGTTGATGCTTGAACCGCACGAGTCGCGCTCTGCACAAAGACCTTTCAAACTTTTTTCTAAATCAGTCTCTTCTACTGACCCGCCAACTGTCACTGTTTGTTACCAGTCATCGCATGCATGGTTCTCATTGATAGACCGTATCCTTGACCTTGGGGAGAAGTTGTTATCACTATTCAGTCGAGTTCTACAATCATCAACACATACCAAAAACCAGGGATACCTATATTAATATGGGTTCCAACCCGATTCTTCTTGATTGAGCAATTTGCGAAAACAAAACTCTGCTGACTGCTTTCTATATCGTATTCCCCTGCCTAATTACTTGTAACGGTATTATTTTGCAAATTACCGGTACTCATTATACCGAATCGCCCTTCAAATGACGCTGATACCTTGACATCGGAACGGCTCGCATTTCGCCCCAGAAATCCATTGATGAAAATGTACTTTCAGGTGATCTGGAAGTGATTCGGTTCTTAAGCAATCTTCTAACCAAACAAGGCGTGTTATGTTACTGCTGTAGCTTCATTTTATGCTGGCCATGTTTCGAAAGGTAATCAGAATGTTAAAACCGGTCATGACGTCATCAAAAAACTTTCAATATCAGAATAACATGAATGTGCATCTTATGTAATTGGAATTCAAAATTCAAGAGTTCCCTCGCAAATATACCCCTTAAGGGAATGTTCTCTAGTTGGATGGGAAATCGGTGCGCTAAGGGGAAATCTTTACAGTGGAATTCAAGCTACGAAAGGTTAAGGCATGGTATTATAACGGAAAATTCATTAACACTTTCAATAGCCAGTAAGAAAGATATTTTTATACCTGATAAAAATTTACAATTATTTCCCTGGGAAATTCTGCTGCTTATAGCGCGGACGCTTCTGTTTTCGGAATAATCGTTGGATAATTCAATCACAAAATGTTGATATATGTCATAATTCCGCGCAGCTTTCCTTTTACAAGGTATCAACAATAACCATGGTAACCCAACAATGTCAATCATTTGGTCCAAAATCTGTTACACATATTACAACATTGGCCCTGTACAATATTCATTCAACATTAGTTTCTAAGTTTTTTTAAGTCCTCTCCTTTAGCCCTTTCTTCAATTGACCATTTCTTGATAGCAAAACAACATTGATAATGCAATGGTGCATACATTTTTCCACTTTTGGGCGAAATTCCACTGCATAACCATTTTGTGACCGCCATATATAATCAAATAAAAATACCCATTTTAAACATAATAAAATACAACATCATAACTTGTGACAAAACGGTATTAAAACAACAAATACTTTTAAGTGATCTGGAATAAGTAGATTTTTGCTTTGGTGCTGGTATATAAAAATTACATGTTTTTTTACTGCAAACACACAGAAATTCTTTTGTGACAAGATTGCTAAAAAAGTATTCACAATTGAAGTAGTTTGATTATATACTGCGAGGTGGCACTGCAGACCAGACACGTCAATTCTGATTGGCTATCAAATCCTCCAATCTTTAAGGGATTTTCTAAGAGTGAAATTCAAACATATATACTTCCATCGGATTAATGGAAGAAGGTCACAAGTGGAATAGCTGCCTTTTTAATTCGGTTTCTTAGAGCGACCAACATGCAAAGTCTTTGTTCAGTAGCTTTTGCGATGGTTCGTATAGGTAACGCAGTCGGCCGCAAGCGAGCCAATGTCTCCTAGAAATCTGGATGACTTTTTCTGCATTCCAATTGCACAGGTCTGACAAAAAATACATCACGGTCCTCGGACCGATAGCATCGCCTGCCGTTGCGGTTTGTGAATGATATGCCTCATACGACCTTTGACCTTGATGTGTGATCTTTGACCTCATAAAGTTTGGTTCCAATTGAACAACTTTTCAATTGAGGTCAATTTCACTTTTCAGCCTATCTTACAACTTGACCTCGCATGACCTTTGTATGTGACCTTTGACCTCATCAACAAATGAGGGAAACTATGACTCAAGTTTAGTTTAAATCCATCGAAGTATGCGGATATACAGGCAAATGTTAACCCTTTCACATCAACAGACAACACCAGACTACAACAGTGGACAAAGTGATCCCTAGGTGTCTTCCTACCTAAAGGGCGACACAAAAATAGCACCTGGCTGCTACATGCCACTAACCCTCTTACATTCATCTAATGATGTACTAGATTAAAAACTTGTAGAATAAATAATTGATATCCCTTTTTAACTTTTTTCCAATGGATATTAAAGGTAGGATGCCATGGCCTAACTCTATTCCATCCTTATCTCAGATAGTACCTCTTCATCCTCTTTTGAGCTGTATGGTTGTGTCTAAAGATGTAGAAGAACTGCTCATAATGCTCTTTTGTCGGTATTTCCAAACTAAAAGCAAGTACAGTTGGTAGCAAGCAGGGTTGTACCTTTGCCAATCACTCTCGTGAATTAGAGATAAGATCCGCGCAAGACACTTAGGAAACTGGACAGTTCTCTGCATGTGCCTCTGAGGCCATGGAAAGGGAGGACACTTGCTCTAACAGTGTAAATAGTATATAGGTTGCCGCCAATGGGTACCAAAATTAACCCATATAGTTACCTTTATGGACCCGTTCATATTGTTAAATGTCGGAAATAATGGACACATTGTTACAGCTGTCTTAATAACAATTTTCTTATTGGCCCATTGCCACAGTGGTAGACGAAAGAAAGAAAAGACTGGTTTTTATTGTAAAATTTGGCAACAAATTTGACAACAAACACGACCCATTACTAGTGTCATAAAAAGTAAAGGTAAAGGAGGCAGACCTGTGCCCACCTCTCTTTACTCCATCATACAATGTGCTCTTGATATACCTCCTTCATAGCAAGCCTGTCTGTTACCTTCCCAGCATTGCATATTGTCGATACCCATATGCCCCTGAGCAGAGAGGAGTAATTGATGTAAAGTTCCTCACTCAAGGGCACAAGGGCTGCAGCATGGCTCAAACTCACCTTTGGTTTGTGTGGGTTGAGTGCTCAATCAACTGGATCACAAGAGCCAACACGCATAAAAAAATGACCGATTGTTAAAGTAAGAGGGTGAAAATGTGAATCATATCGGTGGTGTGGCAAAGATGTAACCCCCGCTCTTGACTTACAGGATCGCAAACATGGAATACTTTAAAGATTTTGTGTGTGCCACCAGGAGCATATACCATGGCATCCTGCCTTTAACAGAATCACCATCCAGTGAAATTAACTGACCACTGATGCAACAATTGCATTTCAGCCCAAGAGTAACCAGAGGGCCTAATTTAGTTTAACAGCATATTCATCAAGTAGATTGTATTTCACATTTGAGCTTTGGCATATTATTAATGAGAATAACCATCTCTGTTCACAGAATTTCCAATGTTCAATGCTCAAAGTCTGCATTGTGTTAGCACATTAGTTGAGGTGCTGTGGTGGAGACACCGAATTGCGGGAGTACAATACAATCAAATATCTGTTACAGATAATTTCTTCAAAATGCAATACTTTTAGAATTGTACAATTTGGGCTGTGCAAGATAAAGGCATAATTTTATCTCCATTTTTTTTTTTTTTTTTTTTTGGTCACCAGATCAAGATTGGTTTATTTTGTTTTCTTCATCTTCAACCCTATGCAATTGCACTCAAATGGCTAAAATAAATGTAGTGGTAAAACACTGATAACTCCTTGTAATTTCTGCACGAAATAATCAATATGTTCAAGGATGAATAGGGTTAATAGTCTTTATTCCGATAGGCTTGGTTGATTTATTTCATTCAAATTTTACTCCAAGGATAAACTTAAATACATGATATATTTGCTTCGTATTTAGCAAAGCACTAATCAATTAACCGATTGGCAAGTTATAGCTTTAATACTTAATAGCTTTAGTCACTCGAAGGTTAATGGCCAGAGCAATCAATACAACCCATTTGGAATTTGGGTAACGCTCGTCAATAGACGGTGACAAGGACAAAGTGTTTTTAAATATGTTAAATTTAAATTGCAGCAAATTATTTCGTTATCAATCCAATTTTAGCATGTTTTAACCAAAAATATTGTTTTAAAATGTTATTTTTATATTATACTCTAAGTGTATGCTATATAATCAATGTGCTATGATGGCGTTCGTAAAAAATAACAAGCTTTCGCGCTTGACTTGGTTAACATCGGTCTCACGGCCTACGGCCGCTCGACCGATGTTAACCAAGTCAAGCGCTCAAGCTGGTTATTTTCACGAACGCCATCTAGCTCATTGATTATCTATATCATACCTCCTTCATAGCAAGCCTGTCTGTTACCTTCCCAGCATTGCATATTGTCGATACCCATATGCCCCTGAGCAGAGAGGAGTAATTGATGTAAAGTTCCTCACTCCAGGGCACAAGGGCTGCAGCATGGCTCAAACTCACCTTTGGTTGGTGTGGGTTGAGTGCTCAATCAACTGGATCACAAGAGCCAACACGCATAAAAAAATGACCGATTGTTAAAGTAAGAGGGTGAAAATGTGAATCATATCGGTGGTGTGGCAAAGATGTAACCCCCGCTCTTGACTTACAGGATCGCAAACATGGAATACTTTAAAGATTTTGTGTGTGCCACCAGGAGCATATACCATGGCATCCTGCCTTTAACAGAATCACCATCCAGTGAAATTAACTGACCACTGATGCAACAATTGCATTTCAGCCCAAGAGTAACCAGAGGGCCTAATTTAGTTTAACAGCATATTCATCAAGTAGATTGTATTTCACATTTGAGCTTTGGCATATTAATGAGAATAACCATCTCGTTCACAGAATTTCCTAATTGTTCAATGCTCCAAGTCGGATGGGTGTTAGCAAGTAGGTGAAGGTTGCTTGTCTGCCGGCCCGCGGGAGACACCGACGAAGTGCGGTGGTACAATACAATCAAATATCTGTTACCAGATAATTTCTTCAACATTATGCAAATACTTTTAGAATTGTACAATTTGAATATATTCATGTCAAACTTTTGAACGTTTTTTGTTTTTTTTAAATTTTAAAGGTAAAATGTTGATGGCTATTAACTCTGTCATCACTAATCACCTTCAGAATTCCACCAATACTTTTATCCCAGCCATTCAGAAGGGCAAACAATTTTAAGCAAAGGGGTCTGGCACATAGACACCCCAATGTCCATGAACTACCCCTAAATCAGCAACATTACATTGTGTCAGTAATACAAAAAAATGTTTACAATTTCAGGTCTGGAAGCTCTCCCATTTTTTCAAAGTATGAAACTTACCTAATTCTTGAATTAGCAAATTGTAGAAACTTATCTGGTTACATATGAAATGTTCTTTATCCGGCATAAACTCAAGGAGACTTTGTACTACCTCATGATTCCTGATACTGGTGCTTGCATTATTATTATTATTCTCAAAATACAAGTGATCCACAGACGTAGACCAGTAGTGTCATCTGATGTGTATATTCAAAATGGTTCATGCAACTTTAACATTTAGCTAATCTTAAAACTTGACCTTTGACCTCAGAATGTGACCTTTGACCTCATCAACACATGCAGATTCCGATATTGCATCAATGACCAAAACTTGATTGCAATTGGACTTCAACTGCAAATCAATCATGATGTAAAAACATGATTTAGTTGTCTAGATTTTGTCTTCCTTTGGCCTATAACATAACATTGACTTGTACTTCCTAACAAGCACTTCCTACAGGTGTAAGATCCATAAGAAGTTTTCATAACACCTGCTAAACAAGGTTTTGAGACCATGTAGCAAAACTCTATAGAGAAATTTTCTTCCATGTTACACCTACTGAAGTATAATGGAGATTGACTTGAGGGAGTCTGCAGTAGCCATCTTTGGTGGGGAGAAATCTATGTCTATGCATTCACTTAATTTGCACCTGGACCACATTTCATTGTCCAGTGCACACCTGGATCACATTCCATTGTCCAGTGCACACCTGGACCCACATTCCATTGTCCAGTGCACACCTGGATGCACATTCCATTGTCCAGTGCACACCTGGATCACATTCCATTGTCCAGTGCACACCTGGACCCACATTCCATTGTCCAGTGCACACCTGGACCTTCATTCCATTGTCCAGTGCACACCTGGACCCACATTCCATTGTCCAGTGCACACCTGGACCCACAATCCATTGTCCAGTGCACACCTGGACACACATTCCATTGTCCAGTGCACACCTGGACCCACATTCCATTGTCCAGTGCACAGCTGGACCACATTCCATTGTCCAGTGCACAACATTCCATTGTCCAGTGCACAGCTAGACCAAATTCCATTGTCCAGGTGAGTGTATTGTTTGACTCCTAGAAAAGGTGGCTGTTAAACTGAAACACCATATATCTATATACTATTGATGAACTCCTGAGATGTTGCTTCTTGGATGAATACTTGCATGTATCTGGGTTGTCTATAATGTGTTCATAACCAAATCAGCAAAAAATACAAGTTTTATCTTTCATCTTCCACCTAAACATTCAAATATTGTTACATGATATGTTGTGCACGTGTCTGGGTAAATAAAATGAGTACCTTTCACTTCTGTTGTGCACCATTTAAAAACAAAATAACAATGTTATATGACAACATGGTTTAGCACCACACAAACAATAGATATTGGAAGGGGTGCAGATACAACACCCATGCCCACCTCTAATAGTTCATTTGTATTTTTGAACTCCCCTAGCTTAAGTTTCCCTCCTCATTAATGAGTTCTTCATTAACAAGTTTTTTCCCTATATCCACACAGCCCTATTGTTTAGTTTAGGGGGAGGGCTAGGGAACTGATTACAAGTGGTGGGGGCCAAGTAGAATTGGGAAACAGACAACAATGTGCATATTTAAGACTTCCCACTGCATTAGGCATATATTTGCTTTTTTCTTTGATGAAAATTGGGAAGGGGACCACAAAAAAAAATCTTGGGGATAGCCCCCTCCTCCCAAGTACCATCATATATGTACCTACAGCACACTTGGTTTTCCCTATAATAGGTCCACATATGTTCAAGATGAAAACAGCTCCCTCTGGATCTCTGACTATCGTATCCAGGGATCAATTTGTTAGCAGCACACTGTTGTACATGGAATTATGGAACTGTGCCACAGAGAATGAGATTGTAGGCAGCTTGTGAAGTCCTCGTTTGTTTACAGTGTCACACTTTGCACTCCTTTTAGAAATCCTCTTCGTATAATCTGTAATGATAGATAAACGATGGGATACTGAATAAGAAATTTAAAAAGGTCAAGAAACCAACTAAAGATAAATGTAAACTGCTTTAAAAAGTGGGTGACCCGATCATGGTCCAAATTTTCATTTTTCCCCTGACATGGAAGCATATCGCCAAAAAACATCTCAATTCAAATTTTGAGTTAAATCAGTCCAGCCGTTTGGAGAGTAGAAGCAAAAACGTGTAATAAATTAGCCCATAGGACAGTGTGTGTTAATAAATGTAGTATACCACATTTGTAGACATTTGTGTTTATAACATCAAGAGGAAATGTTTCCTGAGAAAAATATTAACTTTCTTAATATTGGTCGACCAAAATAAGACACTTTTTTGCTCATAACATCCAAACCAAACATCTTTTAGCCTAAGATTTTGCAGGGTAAATGGAAAAAATATTAGGTTTTTCAGACACAAAATATTTTGTCCACATCTAGTAAAATCTGGGGTTCTGAGGATGATGCTATTACCAATCGGGCCAAGGATAAGTAAAAAGTTTTCAAGTTTGTTTCTACTTCTCATATGGGTTTCTGGGTGTGTGTGCAACTTATTTATGAGTCATTGTTTTTATTTTAAATAATCCTTTTCTGAACAAATTAACCCATTTAACCAAAAATGAGGTTGTGCCGACAGGCAACATGTATGCTGTTATAACTTTGTCGTCTGCTAAATTTCAAGTTAAATGTTAAAGTTTATCAATCACTTCAGTTACGGATAGACTCTATTACTAAGCCTTCAAAAGTGTGAAAATGGATTATTTCACTTCTGAATTGGTTCATTGTATAAAAATATAAGGAAAATATTTAAGAAGTTGTTGGTTCCTACATCTTCAAGAAAATTCATTGCAGAGAGTAAAACTGTGCTGCAATGTTTTGTTGTCAACTAAATCTGAACCACTCCGTAATGTCAAAATGTGTTGTGGGGAATCTTAGATTGTAGAACTGGCCTAAAATGTGTCAGGATTTCTGAAATAATCCTTTTGATTTTTAGTCATCTGAAAGTGCAATATTTACATAATATTGGATGGTTTGAGGTTCGAAAGATGAGCCTGATGAAGGCAATATTTTTCTGTTATCAACCGAACGAAAAGGCCATCCAATCAGTGGCGTACCGAGGCAGTCGATCCAGAGGGGGGCAAAATTTACAAGTCGTCCTGCCAGAGAGGGGAAAATTTTTAAGTCGTCCCGGTGATTTGCTCCAATTAAGTTTGAACATGACGAAATGCGCCAAATTTACTTTAATTTTGCCCAAATTTAGGCTGCAATTGGTCTCAATCCCCGAAAAAGAGGGACGAAAATGCATATTTTGGTCCAAATCGTCCCGCTTTTTCGAGCCAGAGGGGAAACTTGCCCCCCCCCCTGCCGGTACGCCACTGCATCCAATATTATCATTATTATCACGCAAGAAGCTGACTTGACAAATCTAGTTCTAAAATTTAATCAACATCTGCACCTCTCCTTAAGGATCACTTTCCTACCCCATCTTAAATTACTTTCAACATTATAATTTTAAGTACTGTACAAGCAACAACATCCCAATCAATATCTTTCAAGGTTCCCTACAAATACACCAATCATTATAACACCACAAACTTTGTGACAAAATCACATTTGCTTCTGGGTCAAGAAGTCTCACGCAACCGGTTACAAGCTGTTAGGGAACGTCTCAGGTGAAAGCCAAGAGCCTGTCGACTGATCCGTGACAGCGTTGAGCACAAACATTTACTCACAAACTACTTGATTTGAAAATAAAACACACCGTTCTCAATTAGCTGTCATGCCCTCATCTCCAGAGGCCTTAGTTCCATACCCCATACATGCATGAGCACTTTTCACTTCCCTCTTGGTATTATGGGTATCAAACATCATACCCAATAACTAGGAGGTCAAAGTCCTGAGTATAGTAGCGTACAGGTATCATTGAACTGGGTCTGAAGCATTGAGATTATGACAAGCTGTTTAGTAGCATAAAATTAATAGTGGCCATTGACAATGACAAAACTTCCAGTAGCAAGGGGAACAAGAAATTTAATTAGGAACTGTCTTTGGGCAGTAAAATAAACAAACATTCAAAGCACACAGTATACACACAAAAAATTACAGACTTCCAGCTTGCAACTTGATATGCGATATTATGACATCTTGTAACACTAATTCAATTGTCGCACTTAAAAAAGCTTTCCAAATGTCACTATTACCAAAATTATCAATTTCTTTGCACCTGCTACTTGGACCAGAGGGCAGTTTACTCCAATCCCATAATGCATTGTCATGTATCGCTTACTTTACTTTACTTTAACCACCTCGGTACTACCACTATCCATACAACTTTCTTATTGGCGCATTACAGGAAACAACATGAGAAAGTAAGCAATAAAAAGAGATGCCTATCTCTGTGTGTAAACCATACAACCACTCTGATTTGGCTCATGCATAATGTGTAACCATACAACCTCTCTGATTTGCCTCATTGCATAATATTACTTCCCTGCCATGTATGTAACCCATCCAAATATTGCTTAGATGCGGAATAGACGGCGTATTGCCCATGGGTGAGGTACCAACATTTTCTGGGCTAGAACGAGCATAAGCATTGGTTTTGTGTGTTGGGAGAGGCTCTGTGTAGTCACATGAATTATCAAAGTACAATTTCCAAACCAGTGCATATGGGATCAGTTTGAACCCTCCTCTGATATTGGATATGGTGCACAGACAATGGGGGGCCCCAAAAAACATAGTGCATAATGGATCAGTTAAACCCTCCTCTGATATTGGATATTATGGCCAGACAATGCAACATAGTGCATTATGGGTTCAGATTTGAAACCCTCCTCTGCTATTGGATATTATGACAGACAATGCAACATAGTCATTAGGGATCGTTTAAACCCTCCTCTGATATTGGATTATTATGCCAGACAATGCAACATAGTGCATTATGGGATCAGTTGTAACCACCCTCTGATATTGGATATTGTGACAGACAATGCAAAATTAGTGCAGTTATGGGATCTAGTTTAAACCGACTCTGATTCTGAATTGGATATTATGACAGACAGATCAGATGTTTTTGAAAATTATCAACATACAAGTACTAGTCAACAACAATTCCAACATACAAATAATAAAAAAAATAGCACACAATACATCAAGTAAATGTTTAGTTATAGTTTAATCCAGCAGACCAAGTGAATAATTATTGTTATCAAGTTTTCTATTATCAAGAATTGCTTTGATGGCAATAGATGATTTTCCTAACATGCCATCTTATGAAGTTTCCCAATATTTTAAGGCCAAACTTAACATAAAAATTAACAGGGGATAGCTACCTAGTTCCCCTCTAACCGCAATATTAGATGCTTTACGGTGAATCTAGATCAATTTGAAAAATTTATAGACAAAAAAAAACAAACCGCCTTTTTTTTTAAATCACAAAATTTTGGTGAAATGGCCTTTTAAGCCCCTTCAATAGAAAGGGTGACCAGACTTCGCACCCATAACAAATTATTGGTCTTATAAGTGAAGAAATAAACTTAAAAATAATTACTAGCGAGAACTAACTATAGAGATTTTCCCTGATTTTAAAAAATGCTTATTTGCTGTGTCACAAAGATATTCATTGCTTTTGTAAAACTACCAGAGGGAGTGAAGATAATTCCCAAATAACTGTATTCAGTACATAAATCAATATTATGACAACCATAATGGAATGTATATTTAGATAAAAGGTGACCACTCTTATTAAAAATCATAACCTTAGTTTTGTTAATATTTACATTCAATTTCCAGGTAGTACATAAGGCTTAGATATTAAAGAAGATTGGAGCCGAAGCAATCGTTGACATAGGGACCAAGTAATCAGAACATTAGATAACTGAGTGGAGAATGTTTAGGGTTACTGGGTCACATTTATTATTAAAAATTTGGGGAAGATCACTCAGAAAAATGTTAAAAAAGAGTGGACTAAGTACACAACCTTGTTTAACACCAACTGAGGTTTTAAAAAGAATTTAAAGACAATGCAAAACATAGTGCATTATGGGATCAGTTTAAACCCTCCTCTGATATTGGATATTATGCCAGACAATGCAACACACTGCATTATGGGTTCAGTCTAAACCCTCTGATATTGGATATTATGCCAGACAATGCAACATGATATACATATACAACGCAGGTAATATAATACACTATTTCATATCTAGATATTAACAGTACATTAACTCCATATATAGGGCTACATGGCCTAGTTATAACATTAGATTTCTTTGACAAGGTTTCAGGAGACTGATAAGTGGAAATTTCAGCTACAGATAATTTTTGCGATTTTAACAGTTTTGCCAAAATGCGCGGAGTTTAATTTAACGGTATGAACCATCAATGCAATACAAATCTAATGGAGAAAAAAGCGAATTTCGTGTTTTTATGTTCACTCGCGAAATTCGTGAAAATAAAAAGCTCGCGAAAATTTCCACTTATACAGTAGGTGGGGTATACAGAGCACAAAAGAGGGATCTCACCTATGCTGACACGGCAAAAATAAGAAAGTACACGCCAGGACTACTTTTGTACTTAACCGCACTTTCAACCATTCCTAAGGAGGAGGAGGTTTCAGTATTTATACTTAACCTTCACTTTCAACCCATTCCTAAGGAGGAGGAGGTTTCAGTATTTATACTTAACCTTCACTTTCAACCCATTCCTAAGGAGGAGGAGGTTTTAGTATTTATTACTTACCCTTCACTTTCAACCCATTCCTAAGGAGGAGGAGGTTTCAGTATTTATTACTAACCTTCACTTTCAACCCATTCCTAAGGAGGAGGAGGTTTCAGTATTTATACTTAACCTTCACTTTCAACCCATTCCTAAGGAGGAGGAGGTTCAGTATTTATTACTTACCCTTCACTTTCAACCCATTCCTAAGGAGGAGGAGGTTTCAGTATTTATTACTTAACCTCCTTTCAACCCATTCTAAGGAGGAGGAGGTTTTAGTATTTATTACTTAACTTCACTTTCACCCATTCCTAAGGAGGAGGAGGTTTTAGTATTTATTACTTAACTTCACTTTCAACCCATTCCTAAGGAGGAGGAGGTTTTAGTATTTATTACTTAACCTTCACTTTCAACCCATTCTAAGGAGGAGGAGGTTTTAGTATTTAATTAGTATATTAATGTCATGAAGATAATTTTTATTTCAAATTTCACACTACATCAGATACGTTTTTTTACATCATATAGAGAAGAAAGAAAGAACTCCGTTTAGAAACGGGAGGAAACCAGAGTACCCAGGGAAAACCTGCGAGGCCGAGTATGGACTGGAAACCAAACGCACATGAAATTGCAGGCCCAACTGAGGGTCGAACCTGGGACTACAGTGTTGCGAGGCGCTGGAAGACCCACTTTGCCCAACTCGACCCCCCATCCATTCCGAAGACAAGGCAGTTCTTGAACCACTATGCACAATTTGAAAAGGTTAACAGAAACTTAAAACACAATACACTACGGGTGCGAAAGACAGAATTAGTATGTGCCTCCTTGCAGATGACACAAAAATTAAAAATAATTTTAGATGGTTACTGATAGTGTCTATAATTTCAAGGAGTCTCCCTGATAATCAGGAAGGGATGGACCTAACCCCCCTAAAATGGTCCTTTTTGGACATTGAACTGTCTCACCAAAAAGGTGGACTTTTTCGTCATATCTTCTCTTAATTTTTAGGCAGTGGACGCATTATCATGAAAATTGGCGAAAGAAGGTGGACCTTTTTCCCCTTTTGTGAATTTTTTTTTGGGTAAGATACGTCAAAACAAAAAACCCCCCCACCGGCGTACGGCCTTCATAGAACAAGTAACAAGTGAATGTTTCCTCTTTTGGATCAATAGTCATGATTTGAAATAAAGTAATTTACTTTTATCTCCTTGATTGCATTTTGCTCCAACCTGTACCACCACCCAGTAATTTCTGAAGCATTTGCTATGAGCATCTCCCAACAAAGAGTATACCAACATTTCACCACTTCAAGACGTTTTGACGTTACTCCAAACACTTGTATCACACTTGGCATTTGGAATTACGGGTGCCAAATCTCTCGGATACCTTACATGCCCACCATATCTAACAAGTCAACCTTGTGCACAAAATTGTCATGCCGAGCAAAACATACTCGACAATAAAAAATGTGAAAAATTGAAAGTCGAAAGTGTAAAACATTCAGATAGATACCCCTGTGCTAATGAAATTGACAAATGCGACAACACATCAACGGTGCTTGCTTGTAACATGACGGCACCTGCCAATGCCAATATACCCAGCATGCAGCAGTGGTATCCCACCATGCACTGGCACAGAAGAGACCAAAACTTGGCGATACATTTGGTATCCTCTTTCAAGACACCACAGTGAATTTAGATGTCACAATGCATGCACTGCTGCGTCAGGATCCGAGGGGTGCCACTACTGGTACCACATGGGAAAATAAAATCTGTGATAATTTCACTCATCTTCCTAAATGTGCTGTTTGTGTAGTGTTCATATTCAGTGTACAGAGCTATCCCATGCACGTATCAACAGTACCCAGCCTACATCACATTTATAACTATAACATACGTATTATATTGCCCTTAAACATAACATTGCTGACGCAAATCCAACAATATCATAAAAATGTTTGAAATCTATCCCAAACGCACTACAATTTAGGAATTGTACATTCACGTCACGACTCCGACATAGAGCCTACACACACACACACACACACACACACACACATGCATGCAAGCACTCATGCACACACCAAAATTTTATGGTTTTTTTTGCCTAGAAGTACTTAAAGATTTTTTTTTGACATGATCTTGAAAATTCTTAAAAACATTTTGCATTTTTTGGACCAGATTCAGAATCAGCATGAAAAATACATTCAAATGAGTACAAACAAGCCTAGTCTTAGGTCAGTGGTTTTTGAGACTCATTTAGGAAACCATCTCAAAAGCCACTGATGTATTACTTATATACAGAATCTATCAGGGTTGAAGGTGTTGACAAATTTCAAAATACAGCTTCATTACATGAAAGACAATTATCTTCAGAATTATAACTTCCAGGCAGGGCTGTACGCAGCATTTGTTTACAGGGTGCAGAACTTCAAAAAGTGGACCTTTTTTTTAGTAAAAAGTGTACCTAACCCCCAATACACCTTTTGAACATCTTATCACCCAAAATGAGCAAAAAGTAGACTTTTTTTACCCTTTTGTGAAACATGGGGGCAGGAGCGGCTGCACCCCCACCCCACGTACGGGCCTGCTTCCAGGACCCTTATTGAGGCCTGAGGTTCTTGCATGTATTGTACATTCCTATTTAAAAGAAAACCCCTTTTCTTCATTTTTTTGTGAATACACATTCACACAATGTTACTAGTTTATAATGAGTATCCCTCCCCCTGACTCATTCCAGATCGGTGTAGTGACTTACATAAGTTGTTTACACACCACCAAGGGACTATATACAGTAACATCCTCGGATTTGTAATTCAAAACATTTTCATTACCTGGTAATTTATTTGCATTTACTGTCCGAGGGGGTGAATCACATTTAATTGCCTATTGCAATTAATGTCCGATGCCAGTCCTAGTCTAATATGGACCGAACACAAATCCTGTGTGGTGAAATGCATGGGCAATACTCTCCGCAGCCAACATTTTGGGTAACGATTTGTCGCAATGAAACGTTTCTGATATATCAATAAATGTCAATTTAAGCAAAAGGAGTTTTAGATTCATCCTTTGGGATTTTTTTAGGATGATCTAGAAACACTGAGGAAATGACAAGCAAAACCATGTATGCTTGCTTTGTAGTTTGTGTGTGTGTGTGCACGCGCACATGTGTGCGCGCACATGTGTGTGTTGTACGTGTGTTAATCTTATACACATTTTAGAGTTTTTAAGACAGGATAAATGTGATTGAGAACAGCTGTTACCAGGACCAGTGGCATCCTTGCCCCAAATGAAATCAGGAAAAATAATAAATTTATAGTATTAACAGTATACCATGTTCACCTTTGAAGTGTGATCCCCCTAAATGATATTGTTGTCCCCTGTCTCCCAAATTACACCCCCTCCCAATGACTCCCTATCTCTGGGAGGGCCATGATTCATTTCATAGCCAATGATCTCCTTCAACAGAGACTTGGGTTATAGTACCTAATTAGAAAGTGCTTTTAAACATCCATTCAAATATTTTCTTTTCATTTTCAATCAGTTACTTTTAAAAAAAATATACAGAATTGTGGAGTAACATTCAACACTATCCCTTTATAAAATAAAGATGTCAGACATTTTAGAACTAAACCTTTGCATGGTGTTGGGTTGACAACAAGATTAAAATATCCCAAATATGATGCCCATGGCATGTATACATAATTCCCAGTGTTTTTACATGTTCTACAAAGAGGTCACAGCAAATTTCCTGGGAATTAAACCCTGTTTATGGACAGTGGGTTTTGTAAACATTCGCCAAAGGCCCTGGCTGCTGGGGATTCCATTCGCGTCAGCTGAGAAGGTAACGTGACTCCTATTGGAAACTCATTTGGAGGGGAGGACATTTCAGAAATGCAGATGAAAGATGAGATGTTTTGGAAAATGGACCCAAAATTGGCTCGTAATTGTTCGCACTTTGAGACGAGATTTAGCCCAGGGTTTGTATTTGATGGCCGGGCATTCAAAAAATTATCTCATGTTTAATCTTGCTTGGTAGAATTTGAACTTGATAGTTTTGGTACAACTATTGCTTTTTGACTCTTTTAGTAGCCATGATGTAGAACACTGGGCTATTCCAAGTGAATTTCACACACCTCATCGAAGGTACCAACTGGAATTGAGTATATGCCTTCTACATTGAGGTATTGAATTCATTTGGAACAGCCATGGTCAATTAGGGATTCAAACATGCTACAGAGTGGTTCATCACAAATCAACAACAATGCATCCATGCGTCCGCGTATTTTTATCCCGAGCGGGATAAAAATATGCGGACGCATCAGATGCAGAGTTGTTGATTTGTGATGAACTACTCTGTAACATGTTTGAATCCCTTTCAACAACGAAAATCCTTATGAAACTTATTAATATCGTGTATAGAGGAACATGATTATTATTACTTATAACACTAAAATGTTCCCAGTTCGACAAAAATCTTTCCTAGTAATATTTAGCAAAATCTAAAGCAAAACGATAGTTTTGGGTTGTTTGTTGCTTTGCAGTTTGCACCTGGTGTCCTTGCGCGTACTCAGAGTTCTATATGTGACGAACAGCGCGTCGACTTAAGCGTACCACATAAACGCACTTCCGTGAACACTACGCCGGGCGTGACATGCTAATTTGCAGATCAACTGTGGGTTGATAACGAATCAACAACGGTACGCTCCTGTACAAGGAGATACGGTGAGTTGTTGAAGGCATGATCAATGCATATTTGTCACATGTACTGCACATGACAATCATGCATTGATCATGACCTGACTATGATTATTCCAAGGCTATTCCAGATACATTCAATACTCCCATATGGAAGGTGTACCCAGTTGTAAATTCCATGTGGGTGGATGGAATTATTCTGGAATACCCCATTCACAAAAATATCCATGCAGGTGACTTTTTGGAAATTGGTACTCATTCACTTTTTCATGCCCCTTTATTCTTCTCCCAAGAGCACCACACAATGGGAGTACAGGGCACATCAAATATAACACAGGTATGTAAGAACAGTGGTGTTCTAATGACTCGTAAGGAATGCTTGCTTACCTTCTCCGATGTTGATGTAACAAATTGCATTGTCTTTAGGCAGATGCAGAACCTCCCATAAATATATGTTCCCACATAATATATATTCATTTCGATCGCCCTGTATGACGACACCCCCCCAAGTGACGTCATACCCACAATCCTCTTCCTCTTTTCGTCTTACCCTTGACAAGATAAACATCCTGCAGGGGGCGGGCCGGGCCGGGAATCAACATCGGAGAAGGTAAGCAAGCATTCCTTACGAGTCATTAGAACACCACTGTTCTTACATGACTCATACAGGAATCTGCTTAAAAAAAAAAAAAAAAAAAAATATTTGTCACATGTACTGCACATGACAATCATGCATTGATCATGACCTGACTATGATTATTCCAAGGCTATTCCAGATACATTCAATACTCCCATATGGAAGGTGTACCCAGTTGTAAATTCCATGGGGTGGATGGAATTATTCTGGAATACCCATTCCAAAAATATCCATGCAGGTGACTTTTTGGAAATTGGTACTCATTCACTTTTTCATGCCCCTTTATTCTTCCTCCCAAGGAGCAACCACAAATGGGAGTACAGGGCACATCACACCAAAAACACAGGTACTCCTCTCCGGCTGTCTAGTCGCCGCACTTTGGACCACAGAGGGCGCAAAACATTCCATTGTTGTTTTTACGACTTTCTGATCATTTCAAGGTAGAACATCTATTATTTGAGTAAGCATCACCAAAAACCCTTGTATATGACATTTGGTGTAAAAACAAATAACAATGTGACCCAAAACGTTAAAAAAAAATTTATGGATTAACATTACTAAATAATCACACAGAGATCAAAGCAATTAATGCATGAGGCGGCTAGTGGTTAAGCTACTGCGTGTTTTATACAATAGGTGGAGGATTACCCCCACTTTGGCAGCCGGTGATGTGGTACCTGTGCGGTTAGGTACTCAGTGGTTACTTAATAGGACTCCCATGAAGAAATTGGTTGTTGTACTTTGGGCAATTTTGAAAATGTTTGTCAACTAACAAGAGGTCAAGTAACAACCTAACAACCTTTTTTAAAATTTGTATTTATTCTTGGAATGGGGGAGTGTATATAAAAAAGGTTATGTTATTTCTTGTTGCACTGTAGAGTACCCCTCTCCAATAAGTATATGAGAGCAATAATGTCTTACACTACAAAAGCTGCCTCTGTGGTAACATGAGGACGGTCACTACAATAGCCCTAACCATGTCCAAAACACACTAACACGCACTGAAGATGAGTCCAACAAGATGTGATGACATTAATCGTATGCAACACACCTATGGGCAGGGAATCTCTGGCCAGGCCAGCGACACCCTGTGGGCTTGCCATCCCTGGTCATAGTCGCTGGGGGCCCTGGTGCGAATCCCACACAAGATAGCAATCTTTTTTACATTCATCCCTTTATGGCCTCTCTTGCCCTGAGCTAGAAACGAGGAACAGTGTTAGGGCTAGTGGTACAAAAATGTGTTCACATTCCAACCAAAGGTTATGGGTTGGTTCAACTTTAAAATTGCCTTACCATATTACCTCTAGCACTACCTGTGCTGTGAATTGATTTCACAAACAAATGCACAAAACAAACCAAATCCACATCTACAGATAATATCTATGTGCTAGGCAGTACGAAACATGGCCTCTTCCATCATACATCAATCTTCCAAACGTTTAGCCTCCTTATTCTAATTACAAACCATATAACAAACTCTGTTTGCAACACTTCACTCAGACAGGACATTCACTCCTTCCAACATTGATGAAGTCTCTCTTATTTGACCACCGCATGGGTCTGCCGCTCTTTTATCAGTAAATTTGCAGTACTAAATAACTGAAATTGGGAACACCCAGAATACAACAAAATAAGCTCCTTCTATAGAACGCATACTCCGTTTTCCTCTCCAGAGGAAAACATGACTGGACATGACGAAAAAACAGTTAAGCTGAAGGAAGACAAGAAAAATGAGGTCTTCAAGCCTTAACAAGGCTATGAGTGACATTACAGACATGCAATAAAAACTGTTTTACAAGTTATATAAATAAGATTGAAAAATGAGAGGAATTTTCATGATTGTCAGTTTGTTATTTGTAGCAGAGTTTAGACACTGATGACAAAAGGATCCATGTTTCCAATTGGATTGGATTCCTCCCCTCTTTCCAAACTCCAAATCGCGACGGATTACTCAAACGCACACGACAAGCCTAAAACTGGTTTCCACGAACCCGACTCATCAGTCCACAAATATCGAACACCTGCGTTCTTTTGGAATCATCCAGTGTGTTTTTTTAGCGACAGAAATGTGAAAAATCAAGAATCCTTTTGACAGGAAATGTTGAAAACTTCAAACTTTATTGTACTTAATATGATTTGATCCAATTTGTGGTTTTGACATACAGATATAACTGATAATACTAAGCATGTTATGGTGTGTTTGATCAATCGTACTGTGAAAATTTTCCTTTCTTGGCTTTAGAAAGCAGAGAGTTGTATGCTATTTTTCGGTTAGGGATGGATGTTGGACATGGTTGGAACTGTCAAAGCAAACACTTTAATCCGAGCTGAAAAAAAAAAAAAAAAAAAAAAAAAAAAAAATCAGGCCAAACAACAATGCAAAAAAAGTTAATCTGAGTTATAAACAGGTTCTCGAACCACTAGTTGTCACACGCTTTGTGATACCTTCAACAATGCTTCCTTCACTATCCCTACAAGTTGACCCTCTAATTAACTTTGACCATGATATGTGACATTCAACCTACCATGAAAATGCGGGTCTTACTGTGCACCTATGATAGGATCCAAGTTTGATAAAAAAATGGATGGATTGAAGATTTCATTGGAACATGATTACACAAAGTATTGTCTCGCTATGAGTTTTAAAACTCGTGTGCTAGGGCTGCACCTCGCACAATATGAATTCCATTCCAGTTGTCATTATTATGCTTTGAGAATCTGACCTCAGCATAGAAGTTTTTCCGTAAGTCAGTCGTTCTTTGTCGAAAACTCTTAGTACAGTTATTCTTTCCGTTGGATTAAATACGGTTCGAAAGATCGTGACGCTAGTCTCAGTACTTCTACATTGAAGTACTGTCTTTGCCAGTATGGTGCCGTGACTTTCCTTGTTTGGTTGCTGTTCTGTAATATGATTGATTTGACCCGAGATTGACCCGTACTATGAAAGCAGTATCGGTCTTGACACATCTTGTGACCGATACATATGATATCTACACGTTATGGTGATAATTGTGAAACCCGTAGACAACAATGTATAATCTTGTGCAGAGACAGCCCTGTTTGGGTTTGTGAAATTGGATCCAACTCAGTTTGAAATCCAGCGAGTGACGGATACACAAAATTATAGACGTAGAAAGTATTGGATGGAAGATTATCAAAGCATAATGGTTAGAAACTGGAGTTAAGGGTATCTATGAAAAACAATTGAAATAAGTTAACTAGAACCTTAAAAAACAACAGACACCGCATTACGTACCGACACCGCAAACGTACCGACACACCCGAATTTGGATTGGTACGTTGCCTCGTTGAGGTGACAACACATTTTTGAAACCCTGGTGGTCTGGTTTGGAGGATTGTGGCTAAGATCTCATACTTCTCTTCAACCGTTCAACCCCATATAGGTTGTACCTTAAAGTCAATGGTTTTTAAGATGGCTTACTCAAAGTACCACAAGTCATTTGGGGAAGCCATCTCAAAAAAGCAACTACCAGGGTTTCCACATTTTTGTACCAAGACCCCATTTCTTGGCACTTAGCTTGCGGCGACCCCATTGCCCTAAAATAATATATTCTCAAAAAGAAATTTGACCAGTCCAGAAAAAATTGAAGTGTTGTGGAGAGGTACGTCAGTTGCAAAGCAATTTTTCAAGCCAGGTGAAGGGGCTTGCAACAAGCTTAGGTCGCCTATATCTACCGGAAGCTCTGAATCTACTGATGACAGGGAAGAAAGAGCAATCCTTAAAAATTTCAGTTGTGGCATTTCTAAGGGCATGGTGATCTCCATTCCTAAAACAAGGCGCATGAGAGTGCAAACCGAAAAAAAAATACCCTAAGTTCATTACAATGTGGTTAATTTTTGGTCTTTAACTGCGTAAGTGACAATTATACTGATTTGCGCGCGACAGCACACGAAATTTGAATCAAATGACCAAATTCAATTGATTAATCAAAACACTGCAAAATCAGTTTGGCTTGCTGACATGACTACTTTCATTATAGTCAAGTTCAATGTTGATCTTTGAACAATCCTGTAGGTGACTTTATACTGATTTTGCACGCACGGAAATTTTACTAATCAAAATACAATTCAATTGATTCAAACACTACAAATAGTGGGCTTGTTGACATACCGTGCTGTTCCTAATAAACACGACCCGGGCTCTAATACACGCCCCCCCCTACGATTTTTGGATAAAACAAATTCATGAAAATGAGTTAAGCTTACCCCAAATCAACATGATTTAATGACCGGGACTTGTAATCGTTATAATCGATGTTTTGCACAGTTGTAATAGTTTTAATAGTATGGACCTTGACCTAGCGCCCGAGGTTCGAAAAAGCATCCCCTGCTCGTTGGTGTATTATTGGATAATTGATCAGCGAAAATAAGCAGGTCGGGTGTCAGGTGATTTTTGACTTTCCTTTTGATGTAATAAAGCCCCCTCCCTTTTGAAAAATGAACCGCCCACGGGGCGTTTCTTGGAAACAAGACAGTAGTTAAATATGATTTTTAATTATATTTTAACATAAATCACATACATTTTGGAAAATATAAAAAAGGTATTTTCATTTAAATTAACTTTCGCGACCCCCTTCTTAAGGGTCACCAAGGTGGCGGGACCTTGCTACTAGACTAGGCTGTTTGGAATCATTTGAAGTATTTTTCATGCCGATCCCAAATTTGGTCTAAAAATGTGTAATTGAAATTTTGGGGAAATACTCTTGAATGATTAGAATTGCCTACAGGGCCTTAAAGAATGAGATTCCACAGGGGAGCCAAGAACAAGGCATAGATCTTCATTATGCCCTTGAATTTTGCTGCAAATAACTGACCAGGGAATGGGGAATAAAGCAAGCACCGATAACATGTACGCTTTTCTATCGTTCAGCTCATCATTTGTCAAATATGATAAGATCAGATCGGCAACCAACCCGTCCCCGTGCACGGTTGGTCTGTTTTCACGCTCTGCTTGTTTTGATTAAGCGATGGTAAGATCTGCACATAGTTACAAATGAAAACCTGTTTATTGCCAAACATGCGAACCCCACAATTATACCTGAGATGTTTATTTTGGACAAAGTAACAAAAAAAAATTACCATTTAGCAAATTTTGATTAGTTTGGCTCCAGGTTGCAAGAAATGCGCCTAATTTTCCAACAAATTTGGAAAAAAATGTGAAATATAAAAGTGACCAATCTCTATAACAAAATGGCATTAAAAAGTGAGACATATACCTGAAAGTTGAAAAGAGGACCATTTACAGGATTGGGGGTACATCCCAATAGGTTATTGGGGAATTCCAAACCCCCAAGTAGGTGTGTAGGGGGCTTGACGGTTGAGTTTGTGTTGCAGAAGGGTTATATGTGACACTTTTTTCCACATTGGTTTGGTGGTAGTTAGAGCACTTAAGAACTGTGAGAAGGATGAGGCACTAGGACTTATATGCAATGCACCTTTCAACCATGGACAAATAGGTAACAACCCTGTAGATTCTGCATATTTATAATACATTAAGTCAGTGGCTTTTGAGATGGCTTCCCCAATGACCTGAAGCCATCTCACAGACCACCTGAATGCAGACTAGGCTTTTTGGACTCATTTGAATGAATTGTAATTTATATTAATTCCATCATTTTAGGTTATATCATTAATATTTCTTATTTTAATGTACCCACAAGGACATTGTGACTGTTTTGTTGAAAATGTTTGTGTGGAAAATAAGATGTAGTATTATTATGATTGTTCTTGTTGATACTGAATACGGACATGGAATAGCAAAAATTTATGAGCATTTTTGAAGGAAAAAAACCGGACACATTCTGATCTCAATGCGATCTTATGCACCTTGTAGGCCCTAGGGGATAAATTGCAGTGCAGAAATACTACTTGGTTTCATTCACACATATTTTGCAAAGCATTCGGGAAAATATATCATTTTTGGTGCATTTGAGAGTTCATATTGATGAGGATCCAAAGATTCCTTCAATTACTTGATCTATTCCAATTCATTAGTATTGCTATTCACTCTACACTAATTCAGAGTAAGGAGTCTGAAAATGAACCTTGACCATTGTCCATTTTAAAGGCCCGGAAAAACAAGACAAACCTGTTACATTTGAATTTAACACTATTGCACAAAAGACAATCTGTTTTATAAAAGCGGACATAATGAATGTATTACTTTGAAGAACATCTTTTTTTCCTCATATTTTTTTACATTTAATTTGCATAGATGTAATTCATAACTTTAAAAATATGTATTTAGAAATTGCAAACACCTGATGAATTGAGGGAACAAGATGATGGAAAAAACAATCTGACATTATAAAAAGCCTTTACAGTGTTGAAGAAATGGGGTCATCCACTTTTCCCAATACTTTTACATTATAGAAGTAATAAAATGGAAAAAGAAAATGGAGGTTTCCTCACCTCAACTTTTCATACACCAAACAATAGTCTACTGCTGATAATTCACCACACTCATTTGTCCATTCATTTGAATCCCAAACTCATAAAACACTGCTTCATGACACCAAGTTGTCACCGTGATGGATTTTCGAAGTATTTCTTAATCCCATAATTCACACTTTAACCTTGTTCTACAGTTAGGCTGTGTACTCTAAAACACACCAATGTAACATGCAAAAAATGCGTGCCTTCGTTCACGCACCCTTTTCCTCCGCACAACACAAACAAACAAAACAAACACCACTCGACACGCAAGCAACTCCGTTTCCCCATCGTCGTAAATGCCTGGAATAGCACGGAACATGTAAAAACATGTGACAGACGGGGTAAAATAATAAAAATGGAATCCAGGGAACCCAGCGACGAGCAACAAAAATCACTTTCGAATCAACTCGGAAGGAAATTTAGCAGCTATCGATATATAAATATTACAAGTAAGCAAAAGCGTTTGCAGCAGAGCTGGCTCTCAACCTGTTTTCCATAATGCAATTCTTAAAATTTTACAAAACAACAAAATAGCATGCAAACAAAACATATATCCCAAATAGAGAGAATTCCCATTGCCACATCGCAAAGTTAGTTCACTCAAACATTTCAAACTCATCACAAATAATGTCCAAAATTCAACATAAAACATCAACACCAAACATCAAGAAAGTTCTTGCAGTTTACAGTTCTTCTTTTGGGTATTAAACTAATCCCTACGCCCAGATGAAATGGTTCTTAAATGATAAGCAGCTTATAACAAGTGGTAAAAGAGTTTAAAAAACATTAATTATTCCGTGTCTCTTTCTCTGTGCAGTGACGTCTTAGTGCACGGAGATTTGTTGGCGCACAAGAGTATACCGCTCGCACTGACATGAAGCGAGGGGGCACTTTTACGTGCTCGCACAAAGACAGCTTTTCTTGACATGGGCGTAAATGTTATGACATCACTGCACAGGGTAAACCCTTGCACCCATGTTACAGGTAAACAGCCAGTAAAGGAAAAAATCAATGTACCATCAGGTATTCAAACCTGGGACTTCACTACACAGCCCTTCTACCAAACTGAGCTCCTCGCGTCAGGTGGAGAAGATCAGTGATACTAGATCTACAGGTCTCAGTTAACCTTGCCCGCAACAGAAGGTCTAAACACCTTGTTATGAGCTGGCTTGTGAAGTGGGTTAATTGATATCATCTTCGAAATGGAAGTTTTGGAATGATTTCCAATTGGATCCATCTTGAAAATCAGGAATTGTGCAACTGAGTATAAATATACAGCTAGTTGATAGTGACGGGGATGGGCGGCACTATTTGACCCCCTTTTTAAACCTGTGTCACTGAAATGAAGATTCCCTTTTTTTTAACCTGTCACTGATGAAAAGACCCCCTTTTTCAGTTGATGCCTCCATTTTTAATCAAATTCACTGATATTGACCCCTTATTTTTATTTCATGCTCTCGCAGAAAAGCCCCCCTTTTTTTAATGTTATAACAATATAAACTGGTTTGAATGGTTAAAATTTGCCCGAGAATGCCCCCCTTTTTCACAAAATGTTAGAGGCTTGGTCAGTGATAGACCCCTCAGTTTTTTTGCATCCACTCTCACCCAAAGGACCCTTTTTACTTAAAGTTCCTCCAGCAAATGTACCTACGTGAAAGCCCAATCCGCACAATCCCCGTAACTTTTCAATATAATGAAAGTGAGACTCCATTCCTACTAACTTCACTGTTATAGAGTTAGACCTCTCATGTATGAGATCCCCAACTCAAAGGGAAACAAGAGCGGATGAGAGAAGAGAGAGGCTGGGGAGGAGGCTCATGGATGAGACGGGGGGGGGGGCGAGGAGGGGGGGGAAGAATTC
>JAMKCH010012216.1:0-49622 GCA_023653785.1 Ophioderma brevispina
GTTCCTGTTGATGAGATTATATAAAATTGCAATTGAACTTCATTTAGGGTAACTGGGGTTAGTGGAACACTTAAGCCTTAATTGGTCCAAACAGTGTAGTATGGTATGGTATTAGACCATTTTCAGGCAATGGGAGGAGTAGTAACAGAATTAGTCATTAATATTTCAAGGATTGTTCCTAATTTCAGAACCACTTTATAGTTTACACAAAAAAATAAACTAATTCTATATTGTTGGTGACCATTGTTTTGCTTTACTTAGAATTAAACAGCAATGTTTGTAAATATGGTAGGCCTGGTATTTGAAGGTTGCTTGGCCTCTATGTACACACGGGCGGCAATGTATCGGTTTACAGTTTTAATACTATGGGCCATAACGATTCGCAGGTATGGATTGCAGGCAACAAAAAGAAGAAGTGACGTTTAGATGTACTATTCTATAGCATGCCGAGACTTCACATTTATATGCGTTTAATGAACAAACAATCAGATGGTTTATTATTTTGGTCTTAAATTTAATTTGTTCGTAAAATATGTAAAATAGAATTTGAGCATTATAAGACATTACGTGACCAGCTAATTTGCCATGTCCCACTTGAATGATTGAGGTTACCCTTGGTAAGACGAGGGTTAATATTGTTTAGTATTTCAACTCACATCTATATGATTATTTTGTATTCCTGTTATATTAATCAGGTATCAGTTGTGGATCATTTGGATTTGAAATATGAGGGGTATGTAAATAATTGAATTTGAAAAACGGCAGCTTCAATTTTTTTTTAGCAATTATCATAACTTAATAAGATTTCGCTTATTTTGGATTAAATACAGTCAGTATCACGACACATTTAAATCGTTTATTGAATTTGAAAAAGTTAACGCGGACGTAATTGTTTACGTAGGATTTTGTTGAACGCTTGAGTATGTTGCCAGATTTTGCTATAGTATTCTTTGGCAAAACATGGTCCTAATTATAGTGACGAATTCAATTGGATCTATATATGGTCGATTTTTCCATGAAAACGGTTGCATTTTTGGAGATGTTTAGGTTTCGTCAATACCATTGCGGGAAAAAAATTAATATTGTCAACACCACTTCTTACGTTATACACAGTATGCATTTTTGCACCAAAAGAATAGGGTTTATTACGTTATCAATCTAAAAGCAACAAAGTAAGCCAACTATGCATAACAGATGAGGTAGGTAATTTCTGGACATTTTTATTACGTTATCCATGAGTATTCAATGCTGCCTGAAAATTAGATCTCATAATATACGTTTTTCCCGGGCAATTTCGCACTTTTATAAACCAAAAAAAATAATTGGCAATCATATTGCACGGTGTTTGGTCACTTTCTCCCTAAATTCTAAAAGGTTTTGTTACTTTCTAGACTGCTAAAAAGTGGTTCATATTGGCAAATGAAGCTAGCACTATTAATAATTATCCGTATGGACATCCGTGATTAACACCAATCAAATTAATTCATGCAATCAACCTCAATTGAAGATAGGCTCAATAAGGTCTTTCTCTAAAACCAACACTCGTATCTCTCCTTAACTGACATGATTGACGACAAGACCCAACGGATTCCTATAACAAAGAATGTACTGACACATCATGCCAGACAACAGATTGCATTTATCTTTTCATACAATGTCGACCATGACAATGTCAAACTCAAACTCATCGTGCGCACGTTCCCGATTCACACCTGGTCATTCAATATTACAAGTTCAGGCTCAGCTACAATGGACTCTTTCTGAAAAAAAAGAACATTAAAAGTTACAGAAAGCTACAACCGATTCTTTTCTAAATTTCTTATAGCTCTGCATGGGATATAAATCATCGCTACCTTAAACCGTGCGATGTTTTGGGCACTGTGTGTTTAAATTCTCTTTTCAAACCAATATCATACTATAAAAATTCACCGGTGAAATATATCGCGAAATTAAATACACGGGAATCACCATGTTGCAATATAATTCTAGACCTGGAATCATTTGTACGCATTATTGTATCCTATGGTCCTTAGATGAGTGTATGGACCATTTCCCCAGATTTCGTGTAAACATACTTTCATTCAATGAGATGGATCAAATATTAAACATACAAAACGAGGATCACGTACCTCGTTTTTGATAATCATTCAAAAGACCTTTTTTTTTTATTGTACTATACTAAACAAATTTCTTAAAAAAAAGGCAGAGGAAACAATATTTTAGATTTTATTCAAAAATTAAGATTTATAAGAAGTCTAACAGGCCTAACGGGAAGGAATTTAACGGGAGAAAAGTTTTTTTGATTCGAATTTGATGTTTTGTTTATTTTCATCTCGGTGTTTCCCCACGCACTGGGTGGCAAGACTCCGAGATTGGTTATATTTGCCACGACCGACGCGCCTGTAAAACTCCGAATATGGACTAAATTGGTAAAATAAAACAAAAACCATTATGGTCTGTATTGGTGTTTCACACACGCACTCGTGGCAAGACTCCGGGATCGGTTTTTGCGCGCGCGGGAAGGTTAAACTCCAATAGGAACTAGGAACAATAAATAAAACCTCATTTTGTCTGTTTGGTGTTTCACACCCACCACTGCGTGGTCAGACGCCGAGGTGGGGTTATTTCCACGCCCGTGGTAAACTCCGAATATACCCTTGGGAAAATAAATAAACATTTTTCTTTCTGTGTTTTGCTTTGTTCATATGGTTTTCTCAGGGAAAGTTATGATTTACCCCTAAATTACCCGTTATATTCTTCTTCTTCTTCTTCGCCTACATTTTTTTTCTAATTTTATATTATTATTATTATCGGTACTATTTTATGATAAAAGGCTTAGTAAAATAAATGCAGAATGCACATTTAATATTTAGATAAAATTCCATATTTTATGGCATTTTTTTCAAACGGTTTCGGGACAGTTTACACTACGGTAAACTTCTCTGCATATGGATCGAATATCCGTGTTCTATTACCGTGCGATTTCTTGTCACTCTCTTGTGTGGTAAAATCTCTTTTATCAAAACTGTACTATCACTATGTAAATATCTTAAAAGAAAAACATGAAATTTCACCATTCTTAATATATTTCTAGACCTGGAGTTGTCGCCATTAAAAGATCCTAAAGGTTCGTTTTCTATAGACTGTTATTTTGTTTTGTATCATTTGCACTTTTATTTACCGGGATACACATCACGTCTGCACGTTTATTAGTGTCCCAATCGCAATCGAATTATAACTATCTAGCTAAAAGCTTGTTTCAAATAAATGCAAATCGCAATTTGATATTTAAGATAAAATTTCCAATTTTTTAAACCGTTTTTTTTCCATGGTTTCGTACGGGTTTACTACATCCAAACGAAAATTCAGATGCCCCTTTTATAGATGGATCGCTTTAACTTTTAGTTTGAATTTTAAAAAAAATTACACGAAAAACATATTCGAGAATATTTAGATGGGAAGGGGTTTTTAGTATTTAAGGAATGGTTCTTTGGTTTGGTTCTGTTCTAAGTTTCTAAAAAGGGTTCATTATATGGCCAGCCAGATACACTTTTAAAAAATGATCGTAAGGAACATCCGTATTCAAAACCAACCAATTTCCAAGAACCCTCTATTTGAAACAAAAAGCAACCAAACAACCACTCAATACACTTCGTGTAACAAAACTAATTAAAGATAGGTTCCATAAAGGTCTTTCTCTAAAAACCTGCATCGTATCTTGCCTCCTTAATTGCATGATTGACGACAAGACCCAACTAATTTCCATACAAAAGATTACCCCGACTCATCATGCCACACGACAGATTGCATTGATCTTTTCAGACAATGGCGACCATGACAATCAAATCATACGTCATCGTGCTCCCACGTTTCCCGATTACCTTTCAGTCAAATTTTGCAGTTTCAGCTACCATTGGTTTCGGGTTTCAGGTTTATTTCATATCATTGCACATGTACAGTATATAAATATAATATTGAACAAATTAAAACATAACCGGATTTAATGAAAATAATAATATATAATATCAGTTATGTGGATCCAGTTAAAACACAGGTTGTGTAATTAGTGGCACCCAAACATAAATTGCACATAACAACACAGTATGGAAACTTAATTTTATAAGGCATAAAAAATACAATGATAAATTACAGCACACGATAAAATAGAGAGTGCTGACCAAAATTACCTTTTAATATTTTGGAAAAAAAATACATTGAAAAAAACACAGAAAAAGGCAGCAATATTAATGATTAAGTTTCAAGTTTATTCATCATACACAACAGCACACCCTACAGGTCACCACAAACGCTAGCCGTGTAGGCGGAGGTGCCCCCGGAGGTGCCTTATACAATAACAAAAACAAACACTTAAACCAAACCATAATAAGACTTGAGTACTTGTTAAAGGAAAACCATTGTTAATAGAGTATCAGTACAAAAGATAAGCAAGTAAGTTAAAGTAAAAAACGAAATAAGTAACATAGGGTTGACATCACTAATACGATACCCAAATGACGACGATACAAGCCATGACAAATTAAGTATAAGTTACCCAATCACAAGACCAACGAAAGTTAAAGTTACCTGAACATTACACGAGTCCTTCTAATCTTTTCATATCTCTGCATAAGAATAGATTCCTTGATCTCTTACCGGGCATTTTTTTGGCACTTTGTTTTTATTTTGAGCTGAAATTTATTTGATTGAATCTGATGTTTTTTTTTTGATTGATTGGTTGATTGTTCAAGGTGGATGTTTCCTTGATTGACCCTTTGTCCATCCACAAGATTTCAGCATACGTTCATTTCATCGGTAAGATCAAAATCAACAGAACAAAATGGTAAAATTCCCAAATACGAACTAGGAAAACTAAATAAAAAACTTCATTTGTTGTCTGTATTTGGTGTTTCCACGCACTGCGTGGTAAGACTCCGAGATCGGTTTATTTGCCACGCGCGTGTTAAAACTCCGACTAGAACATGGAAAAATAATAAAACGGCATTTTGTCTGTATTTGGTGTTTTCCCCAGCGCACTGCGTGGCAAGACTCTGAGATCGGCTTTTGCCACGCGCGTGGTAAAACTCCGAATATAGGAACTAGATTTTTTGTTCCATATTTGGTGTTTCCCCACGCACTAAGTGGCAATACGTAGAGGTGAGTTATGTGCCACGCGCCGTGTAAAACACCGAATATGAAACTTGGATAAATAAAGGAACATGGGGGAAAAAAGAAAAAATAACATGACTTGCTCTGTTTAATACTTGGTTTAATTTTTGCGCGCTTCTGAAGTGATGTAGACACAAATGCTGAACCCCGCGAGGAACATTGTTTAGTTAAAAGCCACCAGAGATTTACCCGAAGATGCCCTCCCGGGCTTTATACAATATTGGTTATATTAATATCATCAGCATCATGCTAAATAGCCTAGTTCAAAGAAATCCAAATCACAAATTTGATATTTAAAAAAAAATATTTGTATGGAGTTTGTTTCGATGGTTTTGTACAGGTTTCATCTCTCCACGAAAAAATCATATACCTCTCTTAGAGATGGATTGCTTTAATTTTATTGACTTAAAATACACAAGAAACATATTTTGAAATCTAGGTGGGAGGGTTTGTTTCAGTCGCTAAATGTTGTTTATTTGGTTATTTAAAATACTCCAAATTGGGGGGTCATTTTATTTTTATTAGGTGCATTATTTGATCCCGCATTTATATGTTATAATATCTTGTTTTTGAAAGATTTGAATCAAGATGAAGAAGTATTCACTATGCCAAAAATATCCTGGCCCCAAAAAAGTAGCCCTTGAGAGATATGGTAAACCATCATGAGGATAACGGAAAAAAAAAGTTATGATTTTGGTATAAAAACTATAGCATAAAACGAATAGATAAACGATAGATAGAACCATAGATAGATAAATAGATATGTATAATAAAATTAGGATTTAGCTGATTTGTTTTGGCAGAAAAACAAATATTTTGCAATACAGTAATAATGCCCCGATTTTTTCCTAGATTTGGTACAATGCAACTTTTTATTATCATTCTATCTCTTTGGTTTGCACCAAGAACACACAACCTTGCAAGTGAATGGTAACTCCAAAACATCAACTGTTTGGGGAAAGAACGCTCGGCTCACTGAACTTCTATAAAAGACTGATCAAATGCGCGCACAATAGTCGCGACAATAATGAAGCGGTAACGTCAAAGAACCCTTTGATTTGCCGTCACACGCAGGCTTTTTTGAAAGCAAAATTACATTGTTCAGCTGCAGTTCAGTAAAAAAGGGACTCTTCGTGCAAAATCTTCATATTCGCCCCCGAGTTAAGTCACGAATCAACAGCCTAAAATTATTTACTCCTGTTTTGCTCGAATTTTGATAAAATGGACACGAAAAACGTATATAGAACGGTGCAGAGGTGTTTCAACGTATGAAGGTTAGTAGAGATAGCAACTGTATTGATTTTTACATCTGTTTATGATTTTACATCCGAGTGGCGGCCATACTTACGATAGCCCCAACGGGTGCCTTTGGCAATGTCTTCGGAGGCATAGGAGGAATTGCACCCCTGTAGGGAGAGTGGCCAGAGAATTCTAGCATCAATACGAAACGGGAAGAAGTAAGTGAAAATGGTACCATTGTCATTATGTCATGTTCTATATGTAGTGCACAGCACCATGAACTGTGACGCTTACTTTTATTACCGAAGGTGTCATTGCATCCTATTTTTCATTTGGCGACGAGAGATGCTTTTTAACATCAAAAATACCCCATTGAAAAATAGGAATTTCAGGCTAGGAATTGTTTTCTTTGCGAATTTGTGTAATTTTTAAAAGTATAATGGATGCATGCCCTCAAAGTCTATCGTAAATATATTAATCAACTTTACTACTGACCGTCTTGTTGATAACTCAACTCACAGGATGCGGTCAATTTTAATTATTGAATTTTAGTCTTGAAGTATGGAGGTTTCCCTCGTATTTAATCAAATTAATGCTTGTGTTACTTTGTGATGATCTAATAAATTGAATTGAAACTTCCATTTAGGGGGAAGCTGGGGTTTAGTGGGACAACTTACACCGAAGTTGGTCCCAAAACATTGGAGTATGGTATGGTATTAGACAATTTTCGAGGCATTGGGAGGAAGTAATATAGATATGCAAGGCTGTTCAATTTCAGAACACTTTCAAATTCACAACAAGTAACTAATTTTCTAATATTTTTGTGCCCCTTTGTTTTCGCTTACTTAGAATTAACAGCACGGTTTGTAAATCTGTAGAGGGCCTGGTATCTGAAAGGTTGGACCTCTCTGTTATCCCTGGCAATTGTATCTGTTAGCAGTTTTTAATACGATGGGCCATAACGATTCGCAGGTTATGGATTTCAGGCAAACAAAGAATGTGACGTAATGTTAACTATTCTATAAGCATGCCCAGACTTCACGTTATATGTCGTTTAATGACCAACATCAGCTGGTTTATTATTTTTGGTCTTAAATTAATTGTGTTCGTAAAATATGTAAATATAATTTTGAGCATTATCATGACATTACGGTGACCAGCTATTTAGGAGCCATGTCCTCACTTGAATGATGTGAGTTTACCCCTTGGTAAGACGAGGGTTATATGTATTCGTATTTCAACTCAAGCTATATGATTATTCTTGTATTCCTGTTATATTAAAGGTATCATTTGTGATCATTATGTATGTGAAATATGAGGGCGATTAAAAATAAAATTGATTTTGTAAAAACGCATCTTTCCTTTTTTGCAATTATCAACCTTAATAAGATTTCGCGTATTTTGGGATAAATTACATCATAATCAAGAACATTTAAATCCGTTTTTGAATTTGAAAGAACGCGGAACGTAATTGTTTAACCGTAAATTTGTTGAACGCGCAGTATCACGTTGCCAGATTTTGCTATAGTATTCTTTGGCAACATGGTCCATAATTATTGACGAATTCCATTGATCTATCATCTGGTCGGATTTCCCATGAAAACGGTGGCATTTTTTGGAGATGTTTTAGGGTTTCATCAATACCTATTGCGGGAAAAATTAATATTGTCAACACCACTTGCTTACGTTATACACGTAATGCACTTTTCTGCAGCAAAAGAATCGGTTTTATTACGTTCTATCAAATCTTAAAGCACAAAGTAAGCCACTATGACATTTATCAAGAGGTTAATTTCTGTGAAAATTTTTATTACGTGAATCCCTGAGTATTCAATTCCTGCCCTGCCTGGAAATTAGATCTCATAATATCACGTTTTCCCGGCCAATTTCGCACTTTTATCAATACCAAAAAATAATTTGGCAATCATATTCGCACGTTTTTTGTCTTAGCCCGTTACAAATCCTAAGTACAATTTCGTATTATGAGCATCTTTCCATTTTCTCAATCATTTTGTACAGCATAACATGAGCTATGGTAATGCAAGTTCGTCTTTATTCTAATTTTGGACCTATTAATGCATTCAAAGTATTGTTTACGTTATAGACTTCAATATACCTTTACGTTGACCTCGCCACCACCCCTTTACATACTCCGTCAACTTGAGATTTTCATATCAGAATAAAAGTACACATATGTTTCTTGTAGGCCCGTGAAATGTTTCGTTTGATGTTTTGAGCAACACGTCTCCAAAATTAACACAACGCGTGTCTTATGGGCCATATAGTGCACATATGTAGTCCACGAACAACGGCATACCAAAGTTGTGTTTTCAACTTTCTAAGCACATTAACATTTGGCCCTTATGTATCGGCCATATAATATTGTTCAACAACTCTAATGGCGAAATGCTGAGGAAGGAATGCTTTTTCCTCCTTGGACATCATGATTAAATTAAATGCGAATCTTCCGAATCAAAAGAAAATTTTTCTTTTTGTTATCTTAGATGGCGAAATGAATTGAATCGCAAAAGCTAATACAGGGTATTCAAAAAGATTTACACTCGCTTTCAGAAAAATATTTAAAATATTTTTAAACAAGTTCAGAAATTGTTTTTTTTATACATGAAACAATAGTCATTATATCCACTGTCATTGGTAAAAACAATCTAAAGTTTACCTTCGCATATTGCAATATGGTAAATTACAAAACGCTGCCAAAAACAATATTGACCACGGTTGTACAATTCTTCCACACGTCCATCAGCACAAAAACCATTGAGTTCTGTCAGCAAATCTCAATAATTCTTTGTATTTTGTTCTAAACCATTAGTTTTACCTATCCAAACACCTGTGTTGATAATATTCTTAACAATAGTCAATGAAAGTAGAGTAACGGGAGCCGGGGAAGGGGACGTATTGTCCCCTCCCCATTACCAGGAATAAGCTTTACTCTATCGGTAAAGCAGGAAAGTGGGAAAGGACAAGCAGAAGGGAGAAGAGAAAGGTAGGTAATATAGGAAAGGAATTGATTGCAAAGGGAAGGCAGATGGACTTGAAAGCGTTAATGTTTTCCCCATAAAACAGTCCCCAAAAATATGATCGCTTCTCTAAACAGGTATGGCACGCCGACGAAGCCCTTGTTGCTCCCCTCATTACCCGGTGTACAACTACCGGCGGGGGGGGCGGCTGGCCCGACCACAAAGGGGGGGGCGTGGCACACACAAAACCCCCCCCCCACCCCAAAATGTTTTATTTCCCATGCTTTCCCACACTTTCCTTCCCTTCCCGACCAGATATTTGCCCCCCTTTCTCTCTCTCCCGTTTCATTTACCCTCCTTCTCTCAAAATCTGGGGCTGTTGTAAGATTCCATAATTGTTTATTGATTTCAGAATAATGAAATAGTTTGAAAACATTTTTCATGGTGAAGGATACAAAAAGGGTATCAAAGCAACCAAGGAATGTCATGATGTACTTGTTTAGACGAGCGAAAAAATAAAAAAAAAAAAAAAAAAAAAAAGTCTCTTTGGCCAAATTCCACAACACTGATTCCGTGGACAGAGTGAAAAAAGGGTACCTATCTTTAAGCTAGCTCTAACTACTTTCTCCATGCACATTTCCAAAATCCCATTCAACATTTCTCTATTAGGGTGGAATAATCTAGTTTTATATGTTATAGCTCTATCTTTGGTAGATTTTTCACTGGCTTTGAAAATTTCAAACAAAACGAGTGTAAATCTTTTTGACTCACCCTTTAACAATTTGGAAATCGCCTGAGGGCAATGGTTAATGCCATTGTCCGATCCATATCATACCCAATTCAAAACGCTCCTTTTTCGCCCTTTACATTCCGTTGTTTGCTTTCCTTGCCCATCCCCCTCTCTCTCCTCGCTTTCCCATTTTCGCATGAAACGGACCCGCCCCTTTTATACTTTTTCCTCACACGCACACGTCCATTTGCGAATTGGTCTGCAACCTCTCACCAACTATTAATCTCCCATTGTATCCTCCACACAGCCACTATTCGTCCTTCGTCCTCTCCCTTTCCTTTCCCCGGACCGATTCTCTCCTATTGATGATTCCCTTTCCCCCTGCCCCTGTTTCTTATTTTAAACAAAATTTTATGTTGTTTCGGACTTCAATTTTCACCCTTTTTTTTAAAAAAGAGTACGAGAGAAAATTGTCATCGCCGCCATCATGAGTTAAGATTCATGTTCCGAGTCAGGTTATGAATCTACTCGGGCGGTCACCCTTTTCTACCGTTGTTAATTTCTTTGCTTCCCCATTTTTTTGTTTTTTCTTTGTTTCCCCTCTTTTATTTTTTCCTTTTTCACCCCCCTCCGTCGCTCTCTCTTCCTTCTCATTTTATTTCTCGAGGATTCTTTTTCTTCTTGTTGTTTCCCTGTGGGGGGTTATCCATTCCTCTGTTTCTTTGTTGTTAGCTTTCCCGTTCCGGCGGCTGTCCTTGTTGCCCCTCGCTCCTGGCTTTCTGCCCTTTCCTGCGCGTCCCTTGTCTCCCCCTCACGCTTTCTCCCCTTTCTTTACCTTCCACTTTTTTCATGCATTCGTCTCACGGACCCATCGTGGTAATCCCGTTTATGGGAAGGAAAGGGTTAAAGCCGGCTGGTGGCCCCAGGATGTAGTTTCATTGGTCTAGGCGAAAGGAAAAACACCCTACGGAAGCTGCTCCTGAAAAGGCTTCACTTGTAAGATTTTGGGGTGTTTTAGTCCGCGTCCCAGCCCTTGAGTTTCGTGGGTTCCAATTTTCTTCCCTTTCAGCATCATGACTTTACTCTCCACAATAGTTTGACTCGGACACACTCGATCCCCTGGTGTACCCCTCCCTTCATTCCAGAGGCCATTTTTACACCTTAACACAGCATAAATATTTATATGGCTCGTTGAAAATTTTGTCAGAGGATGGTAATAAACGTTTTAAAGATTCTTAATTTTCTTTAAACAAGGTTCAAACACCCAAGCAGTATAGTTTCATTGTTATTGGTTTTTGCATTTTTTGACTTCCCCTCATTTCCCGTCACAACGTTTTATTTGTTTCATCTATCTCTCTTCCCTCCCCACACCTGTGCCGGCGGCTGCCCCGTCATCTCTCTCTCTTCCCCCTCCACTCGTTTTGCCTGACAGCTGGTATCTCCCACATGCCCAACATAAATAACTTACTTTTTGTTTTTGACTTGTTTCAATAAAATTAAGATTAAAACGTTATTACACTCCTCTGACCAAATTTTTCCGACGATGCCTTATACCATATTTAATGCTGTTTGTTAATTGTAACAATGGGTAGCATGGAGGGGTACCATGGAGAGTGCAAACCATTGTGGAGAGCACTGATGCTGAAAGAAAATTGGAACCCAAGAAACTCAAGGGCTGGGCCTGGGACGAAAACCCAAAACTTACCAGTGAAGCCTTCAGGAGCAGGCTTCGATAGGGTGTTAAAAATTCACTCATTCAGGCTAGACCAATGAACAAATAACAAACCCTGACTAACTTGTCTACCACCACGCCGGCTTTAACCCTTCCTTCCCGTTTAAACCGGGATTACACGATGGGTCGTGAGCCTAATGGCCTCACCAAGGGCTGCCTAACTGTCGACAGCGTGAGGGCATCCCATTTCCTCTCAGGCAAGGGCAGCCATGCCACGTCTGGGTGTCAACAAGCCACAGCCTGAAATCAACAAAATACAATTAATTATCAAAATGGCAAAACTCCGCCACAGAACTATACCTAAAATAGCCATGCATCTAGGCTATTTTTTTCAAATGTAAATAACAAATCGTGCCCCACTCCACCCCCCCCTTTGTCACACAGACTCCACCTGTATAAAAGTGGCGATTTATATGCATAACCTTATCGTACATGATCTTAACTCATGATGGCGGGGGTTATTTGCCTTTAAGCATCGAAAAACAGGGTGAAAATGACGTCCGAAACAACATCAACATTTAGTTTACATCATCAACTTTGATTTGTACATGAAGGATATACGGTGTCAATTAATGTATCTTAAGAAAAATTAGTAAAAGGTAATATTATATTTGTTTAGATATGTTTTCCCGACCAATTTCGCAATTTACGTGTTCCGTTTGAATCAAAAGCTATAAAAGGGTCGTTCCTTTTCAGCGAAATTGAACGATTATATATGATTGTTATTCATTAAGCACACGTCATTCAATTTCGTAAAGGCGCGTTTTACTTGGTAGAATGGTCGGCCAACACGAATGCAATAACTTGCTCAGGCGATTTCCAATTGTACAGGGTGAGTCAACAAGATTTTACACTCGTTTTGTGTGAATTTTTCTAAAGGTCAGTGAAAAATCTACCAACGATATCGACGATCACATTAAAGAACTAGATATTTCACCTACTAAGAAATTTTGATTTGATTTTTGAACTTGCAGTTGCGAAGTTATGCTAGCTTAAGATAGTAAGCCCATTTTTCCACTCTGTCCCCTGGAATCACTGTTGTGGATTGGCCAAAGAGACTTTGGGATCATCTACAAAAGTACACATGACATTCTTTGCTTGTCTTTGATACCTTTTTGGTAATCCTTCACCATGAAAAAATGTCCAACTATTTTCATTATTCGAATCAATAACAAATTATGGAGCTTACCCAGCCCCATTTTGAAGCATTATTTCAATAAAGGTTCGAAATTGGTTTCACATATCTTTTCGCAGAAAGTGAATGCCAATTGTGGGCAAATCCTGTGCAATACAGCAGATTGACCCACATTTTCCACCAATTCCTTCTTAACCTGATGGGTGGGGGTTACTTTGGGGAATTCAATATTTTGAACATTCCGCATTCAACGTCCATCTGCCTTTCCCTTGCCATATCAATTCTTTCCTCTCCTTCCCTCCCGTTCTCTTCCGCCTTTTTGCTTGTCCTTTTCCCACTTTCCTGCCTTTAACGAAGCTAGCTTATTTCCTGGTAAGGGGATGGGACATACGTCCCTTCCCGCTCCCGTACTCTCACTTTCATTGACTATTGTTAAGAATATTATCAACACAGTTGTTTGGATTAGGTAAAGCTAATGGTTTTAGAACCAATTTACAAAGTATTTGAGCATTTAGATGACAGTAACTCAATGGTTTTTGCTGGGTCTGTGACTAAGAATTGTACCACCGTGGTCAATATTGTTTTTGGCCGGTTTTCCCGTTAATTTTACCATATCTGCAATATTCGAAAAGGTAAACTTTAGGATTTTTTTACCAATGACAGTGGGTATAATGAGCTATTGTTTCCATGTATAAAAAACAATTTCTCTAACTTTGGTTAAATATTTTAAAGTATTTTATGTTGTTGTGTGGAAGGGTTTGTGTTTGGATTTTTTTTAGGTTTTTTTTGTTTTTTTTTTGTTGTGTTTTGTTTTTGTGTGTTTTTGTTTTTGTTTTTTTTTTTGTTTTTTTTTTGATGTTTTTTATTTTTGGTTTTTGTTTTTTGTTGTAAAAAATCAATTTTATTATTTTTGTTTTTTTTTTTTTTTTTTGTTGTGGGGTTGATTTTTATTTTTTGGTGTGTTGTTTTTTTTTAGTTTTGTTGGGGGTGGTGTTGTGCCACCCCCGCCCCCACCACACCACCCCTGAAATGCCGAGTGTAAATCTTTTTGAACTCACCCTGTATTAGCTTTTTTTGCGATCATTCATTTCGGCCAAAACAAAAAATTTAAGATACAAAATGAAAAATTTTCTTTTGAAGTTAGGAAGATTTCGCATTTATTCTGATGTCAAGGAAAAGATTCCTTCCTCAGCATTTCGACATTGAACAATTTATATGGGCACGCTACAGGTCAGGCAAATGTTTAATGTGGCTAGAAAAGTTTGAAAGACACAAAAAACAAAAAGAATAATTGGTCCTGCCGTTTGTTCGTTGAATAAAGGTTCACTATCAATTTTCCCTCACTCTCCTCTTTTTTCGATTTTTTGTCTCCATTTTTTCTCACCCCCCGAATCCTCACCGCCCTCCACCTTTTCCCTTTCCATATCCACCTCCCGCCCGGTCCATTGGTGGTCTCACTTCTCTTCTCCCTCTCCCCTTTTTGCCCGGCGTACCGCTGGGGTGACCTGCTCCCCCGTCCAGGTCTCATTTTCATTCTAATCCCGTCCCTCCTGTTCACTGCATACCTCTCCAAAGAATAAAGACGAACTTGCATTACCAATAAGCTAAATTTTTCTGTAAACAACGATTGACGAAAATGGAACATAGTGCTCATAAACTGAAATTGTACTTAGGATTTGTCTCGATAAGGCCAAAACGTGCGAATATGATTGCCAAATTATTTTTTTGGTTGATAACAGTGCGAAATTTGGCCGGGAAAAACGGATAATTATAAAGATCTAATTTTCAGGCAGAATTAATACTCATGGATAACGTAATAAAACTTGTTCCTACCGCAGAATTACCTCTCTGATAATGTCATCAGTTGTCTTACTTGTGCTTTTGGATGTTATTAACGTCTAATAAACCCTATGCTTTGGCTGCAGAAAGTGCATACTGTGTATAACGTAGAATTGGTGTTGACAATATTAATTTTTCCCGCTAGGTATTGACTGAACTAAAACCTCTCCAAAAATGCACCGTTTTCATTGAAATCGACCATATGAGATCAATGGGAATTCGTCACATAATTATGTACCATGTTTGCCAAAGAATACGATAGCAAAATCTGGCAACTTGATACCAGCGTTCAACAAAAGCTCGTACACAATTACGTTCCGCGTTACTTTCAATTCAAAAACGGAATTTACATGTTCTTATACTGACTTAATTTATCCAAATAGCGAAATCTTATTAGGTTGATAAGTGCTAAAATTGAGCATGCCGTTTTTCAAATCAATTTATTACATACGCCCTCATATCACATACAATGATCACAAATGATACTGTTTAATATAACAGGAAGTACCAAATAAATCATCTAGATTGAGTTTAAAATACTAATTACAATATTAACCCTCGTCTTACCAAGGGGTAACCACATCATTCAAGTGGGACTGGCTAAATCGCTGGTCACGTAATGTCATTAGATGCTCAAATTATAGTTAATATTTTACGAACAAATTAAATTTAAGACCAAAATAATAAACCAGCTGATGTTGTTCATTAAACGACATATAAATGTGAATCCTCGGGCATGCATGAAGAGTTAACATCTACGTCACTTCTTTTGTGCCTGCACATCCATACCTGCGAACGTTATGCCCATAGTAGTACAACTGTACAGATACAATGCCAGTGTGTAACAGAGAGGCCACCTTTCAAGATACCAGCCCTAACTATTTACAAACATTGCGTAATTCTCAGTAAGCGAAAACTGGGCACAAAAATATAGAAATTAGTTTGATTGTTTTGTTATTATAAAGTGTTCTGAAAAATTAGAACACCTGACGATATATCTTCCTTCTCCCAATTGCCTGAATTGTCTAATCCCATACCATACTACACTGTTTGGACCAACTTAGGTTAAGTGTCCCACTACCCCAGCTTACCCTAAAATGAATTCAATCATTTATATATCATCACAACATAAACACAAGCATAATTTTGATTCAATACGAGAAACTTCCATCCTTCATAGACTAAATTAAATAACTAAAATTGTACCTCATCACTGTGAGTGTGAGTTTTATCAACCAGCATCCAGTAGTAAAGTGGATCATATCTTTACGATAGACTTTGGTCAAAACATTATACTTTTAAAAATTCACAACTTCTCAAATAACATTCCTAGCCTGAAATTCTCTTTTCAAATGGGATATTTTTGATAAAAGATCTCTCGTCGCATGAAAATCGGATGCAATGACACTTCGGTAAAAGTAAGCGTCACAGTTCATGGTGCACTACATATAGGACCTGACATTAATGACATGGTACCATTCTACTTACCTCTTCCCCGTTCTCGGCTTGCTGCTAAATTCTCTGGCCACTCCTCCATACAGGTGACAGTTCCTCCCTATGCCGTCTGAAGAAACTTGCAAAGGCACCCGTTGGGTCCTATCGTCATTATGCCGCCACTCGGATGTAAACATCATCCCAACGATGTAAAATCAACTACAGTTGCCTTCTCTACTCCACCTTTCATACCAGTTGAACACCTCTGCCATTTCTATATACGTTTTTTCTGTCCATTTTATTCACAATTCAGTCAACAAGAGTAATATTTTAGGCTTGTTGATTATTCATTGCCTTACTCGGGGAATAAATGAAGATTTTTGGCACGAATAGCCCTTATTTATACTGAACTGCAGTGCAAACCTTGTAATTTTGCTTTTCAAAACCGCGGCGTTTAGCGGCAAATCAAAGGGTTCTTTTACGATTACCGCTGTTATTTGTCGGCGTTTGTGGCGCGCCTTTGATCACTCTTTTTATAAAGTTACGTGAGCCGAGCCGTTTCGTTCCCAAACAGATTGATCCTTTTTTGGAGTTACCATACACTTGCAGGTGTGTTCTTGTGCCAACGAGAATAGAATGATAATAAAAAAGTTGCATTGCTACCAATCTAGGGAAATACGGCATTATTACTGTTACAAAATTTTTTTTCTTGCCAAACAAATCAGCTAATCCTATATTATTAATACGATCTATTTATCTATCTATGGTCTATCTATCGTTACTATCGTTTTTATCTACGTTGTTTATACGCAAAATCTCACTTTTTTTCTTCCGTTATCCTCACGATGGTCTTACCATATCTCTTCAATGGATACTTTTTTGGGGCAATCTTTTTTTGCATATGAATGTTCTCATCTTGATTCAATCTTTTCAAAAAAGATATTATACACAGAGAAATGCGGATCAAATATTCACCTAGAAAAATAAAATGACCTCAATTTGGTAATTTTTAAGTACCAAATACCCAACATTTAGCGACTGAAACAACCCTCCCACCTAGATTTCAAAATATGTTTTCGTGTGTATTTTTAAGTCAACTAAATTAAGCAATCCATCTATAAAGAGTAGGTAATCTGATTTTTTCGTTTGTAACCTGTACAAAACCATCGAAACAAACTCCTACAATATGTTGTTTAATATCAAATGTATTTGGATTTCTTTGAACTAGGCTATTTAGCATATGCTGATGATAAGATTAATAATAACCAATATTTATAACAGGGCGGCATCTTCGGTAATCTCTGAGTCCGGCTTTTAACTAACAATGTTTTCCTCGCGGGTTCAGCATTTGTGGTTAACATTCACTTCATAAAGCGCAAAAATTCCAAGTATTAAACAAGAAAAGTCATGTTTCATTTATTTCTCAAGTTCATATTCGGTGTTTTACACGCGCGCGTGGCAAATAACTCACCTCTACGTCTTGCACTTAGTTGCTTGGGAAACCCCAAATATGGAACAAAAAAATCCTAGTTCCTATATTCAGGGAAGTTTTACCACGCGCTGGCAAATATCGATCTCAGATTCTTTGCCACGCAGGTGCGTGGGAAACACCAAATACAGACAAAATGACGTTTTATTTATTTTTCCATGTCTATTCGGAGTTTTACCACGCCGCGTGGCAAATAACGATCTCGGAGTCTTACCACGCAGTGCGTGGTGAAACACCAATACAGACAAATGACGTTTGATTTATTTTTCCTAGTTCGTATGCGGAATTTACATTTTTTTTATGGTTGATTTTGATCTATACCGATGAAGTATGCTTGAACTCTTGTGGAAAATTTTCAATCAAGACATCCCCTTAACAATCAACCATCAATCAAATCAGATCAATCCAAATAATTTCATCTCAACATAAAAAACAAAGTGCCAAAAATTGCACTTTAAGAGATCAGGATATCTATTCTATGCAGAGATATAAGAATATTTAGAAAGACTCGTGTAATTTTCATAAACTTTAACTTTTCGTTGGTCTTGTGATTTGGGTAACTTATACTTAATTTGTCCATTTCTTTTTATCTTCGTCCGTTGATCTTATAAGTTATGGACCCGGCTACTGTATTAAATATTGTTTCCTTAATCAAGTACTCAAGTCCTATCTTTGTTGTTTTTTTTGGTTGTAGTTGTTTTTGTTTTGTTATTGTTAGGCCACCTCCGGGGCACGTCGCCTACACGCTATGCGTTTTGTGGTGACCTGTAGGTTGTTGTTGTTGTGTATGATGAAAACTTGAAACTTACAACATTTAAATATTTGGCCTGCTTTTTTCTGTTTTTTTTCAATTAAGTTTTTTTCCAAAATCTTAAATGTAATTTTGGTCAGACACTCCTTATTTTTATCCTTGTGCTCGTAATTTATCCTTGTATTTTTTATGCCTTATAAAATTAAGTTTCATACTTGTGTTGTTTAATGTGCATTTATTTTGGGTGCCACGAATGACCCACCCTGTGTTTTTACTGCATCCACATAACTTCATATATATATTATGTATTTTTCTATTAATATCATGTTCATGTTTTTTTATATTTGTTACATATTTATATTATATACTGTACATGTGCAATGATATGGGAAATAACCTGAAACGCAAAGAGCCATGGTAGTCAGTAACTTGCAAAATTTGAAATGACAGGTGAATCGGGAAACGTGAGCAAGATGAGTTTGATTGACATGTCATGGTCCGCCATTGTATGAAAAGATCAATTGCATCTGTCGTCTGGCATGATGAGTCGGACATCTTTGTTATGGAAATTAGTTGGGTCTTGTCGTCAATCATGTTCAATGAAGGAAAGGACTATGTCAGGTTTTAGAGGAAATACCTTTAATGGAACCTATCTTTATTGCGTTTTGTACACGAATTTTATTTGATTGGTTTTTGGGGTTTTCTTTCTAAGTTTCAAGAAGTGGTTCATATTAATTTGATTGGTTGTTAATCACGGATGTTCCAACTATCATTTTAAGTGCGATCCCCTGGACTGGCCATTATCATGAACCAACTTTTAGAAACTTAGAAGCACCAACAAGAACATTAACGTTAAATACTAAAAACCCTTCCCATCTAAATATTTCGAAATATGTTTTCGTGTCTATGTTTTTTAAATTCAACTAAGTTAAAGCGATCCATCAAAGAGAGGAATCTGAATTTTCGTTTGGATGTAGTAACCCTTACTAAACCATGGAAAAACTGTTTTAAAAATATGGAATTTATCTAAATATCAAATGCGATTTGCATTATTTGACTAAGCTATTTAGCATAATAATATGTTATAATTGCATTGCATGGGGACACTATAAAAGCTGACTTGATGTGTACTGCCCGGTATAAAAGTGCAAATGAATCACCAAAATAACCAGTATATAAAAACGACACTTGAGTATATATAATGCGTACAACTCCATGTCTAGAATTATATTACAGAATGGTGAATTCATGTTTTCTTTAATCTTTTCAATAGTGATTAGTACAGTTTTTGATAAAAGAGAATTTTACAACACAAAGTGACAAGAAATCGCACGCTAATAGAACAAGGATTATCGATCCCTCTGCAGAGAAGTTTACATGTAGTAACCTGTACGAAACCGTGTGAAAAAAATTCATACAAAATTTATGGAATTTTATCTAAAAATTAATTGCAATTTGCATTTATTTTTACTATCCTTTGTATCATAATAAAGTACCGATAATATAATATAAATTAAGAAAAAATGTAGGAATAATAAGAAGAAGAAATATAACCGGTAATATAAGCTTTCCCTGAGAAAAACATATTAACAAGCATCAAACACAGAAATGTTTCATTTATTTTCCCAGTTTATATTCGGAGTTTTACCACGTGCGTGGCAAATACCCCACCTCGGCGTCTTACACGCATGCGTGGGTAAACACCACTACAGACAAAATGATGTGTTCTTTATTTTTCCAAGATAGTTCTATCGGAGTTTTACCACGCGCGCGGCAAAAAACCGTCCCGGGTCTTGCCACAGCAGTGCGTTGTGAAACACCAATACAACAAATAATGTTTTTGTTGTTTATTTTCTCCAATTTAGTCCATATTCGGAGTTTTACCACGCGCGTGGCAAATACCATCTCGGAGTCTTGCCACCCAGTGCGTGGGGAAACACCGATCCTGAATAAAAACATCAAATTCAGAATCAAAAAAACTTTTTCCTCCCTTAATTTTCCTTCCCGTAGGCCTGTTAGACTTTCTGATAATCTTTACTTTTTGAATAATTATAAATTTGTCTTCCCTCTTTTTTTAATGAATTTGTTTAGTATAGTAAAATAAAAAAAAGGTCTGTTTGAATGATTCTCAAAAACTAGTACCGTGATCCTCTTTTTGTATGTTAATTTTGTATCCATAGCTGCCATGAAATATGTTTACACGAAATCTTGGGAAAAAAAAAATTCCATACACCTCTTATAGGACCATATGATACATAATGCGTACAAATGATTCCAGGTCAGAATTAATTGCAAATTGGATTCCCCGTGTATTTCATTTTCAGCTATAATTCACAGAGTGATTAGTATGATATTTGGTAAAAGAGCAATTTAAAACACAAAGTGCCAAACATCGCACGGTAAGGAGCGATGATTTCTATCCCTATGCAGAGATTAAGAATATTTATAAAGAATCGGTGGCTTTCTGTAAACTTTTAATTTCTTGGTTTTTTCAGAAAGAGTCCATTGTAGCTGAGCCTGAACTTGTAATATTTGAATGACAGGTGAATCGTGAAATGTGAGCACGAGTTTGATTGACATTGTCATGTTCGCCATTGTATGAAAAGATTCATGCATCTGTTGTCCTGGTCATGATGAGTCAGTACATCTTTTGTTAAAAAAAAAAAAAAAAAAAAAAAAAAAAAAAAAAAGAAAAAAAAAAAAAAAAAAAAAAAAAAAAATGAATCAGTTGGGTCTTGTCGTCAATCTTCTTTAAGAGCGATACGAGTGTTTGGTTTTAGAGAAGACCTGTATGGAGCCAATCTTCAATTGAGGTTGATTGCAAAATTTATTTGATTGTTGTTACTCACGGATGGTTCCCTTACTATAATTATTACAGTGCTAGCTTCATTGCCACTGAACCCGTTTAGAAGCTTACAGCAAGCAAAACTTTTAGAAAATTTAAGAAAGCGACCAAAAAGCGACTAAAAACCCCTACCACCGAAATTTAGAAATATGTTTTCCAAGTATATTTTTTTAAAGTCCGCTAATGTGACAGCGCTTCATCTATAGACAGAGGGAACTGAAATTTCGTTTGGATGTAATATAACCTTTCCCTTGAGAAAACTCAATCACATTAACAAGCATCAAACACAGAAAAATGTTTCATTTATTTTCCCAAGTTTATATTCGTAGTTTTTACCACGTCCGTGGCAAATAACCCACCTCGGCGTCTTACCACGCAGTGCGTGGTGAAACACCAAAACAGACAAAATGATGTTTCTTTATTTTTCCTATATAGTTTCCTATTCGGAGTTTTACCACTGACGCGCGGCAATAACCGACACGTAGTCTTGCCACGCGTGCCGTGGGGAAACACCAAATACAGACACAATGTTTTTGTTTTATTTTCACATTTAGTCCATATTCGGAGTTTTACAACCCGCCGTGGCAAAAACCATCTCGGAGTCTTGCCACCCAGTGCGTGGGGACACCGATCGTGAAATAAACAAAAGATCAAAGTGCAGATACAAAAAAACTTTTCTTCCCGTTAAATTTCCCTTCCTGTAAGACCTGTTAGACTTCTTATAATCTTTATTTTGAATAAATTTATAAATATTTGTCTTCCTCTGTCTTTTTTATTATGAAATTTGGTTTATACAGTAAACAAAATAGGTCCTTTTGAATGAACTATTGTCTCAAAAAGAGTACCGGGATCCTCTTTTTGTCTGTTTAATATTGATCCATATCAGGCATGAAGTATGTTTTACACGAATCTGGGGAAATGTCCAATCACTCTAGCAAGGACCATAGATACATAATGCGTACAAATGATTCAGGTCTAGAATTAATTGCACAGGGGTGATTCCCGTGTAAGTCATTTCAGCTAATTTCCCAAGTGGATTATTAATTATTTTGGTAAAAAGAGAATTTTACAAGCCAATGTGCCAAAAATCGCAAGGTAAGGAACGATAATTTCTATCCTAGAAAGAGTCCATTGTAGCTGAGCCTGAACTTGCAATATTTTGAATGACTTGAATCGGGAAACGTGAGCACGATGTGTTTGATTGACATTGTCATGGTCGCCATTGTATGAAAAATCAATGCAATCTGTTGTCTGGCCATGATGAGTCAGTACATCTTTTGTTTATATAAAATCAGTTTAGTCTTGTCGTCATCAATGTCCAGTTAAGGAGAGATACAGTGTTTGGTTTTAGAAAAAACCTTTATGGAGCCTATCTTCAATTTAGGCTGATTGCATGAAATTTAAAATTTGAAATTGGTATTTAGTCAAGGATGTTGCCATTACGATAATTCTTCACAGTTCTAGCTTCATTAGCCAAAATGAACCACTTTTTAGAGGCTTAGACAGTGTTGCCAACGCTACTTTTTACATGCCTGCGCGCCTAAGAAAGGCCCGCCGCGGTTTCTTCTCCAATTTGGGCTACTTTTCATAGTCCACAAGGCGGCGGCACCGGACGCGGCACCCGCTGGCATCCTTATCCCTCGGTACATCATTTATTTCGAGCTCTCAGAAGTTTTTAAAAGGTTCCGTAATTGGAGCGCTTCTTTCCTTCCTTTCTTCTTGAAATGCTTTACCGCATTCACTACAGAGGGTACTCGCTCGGGTTATCCACAATAGTAACAAACTTTCAACTTCATCCGTGATCTTAGTCTTTTTGCTCCTTACACGACGGGAGTAGGGGCTCATTCAGTATAACCACAAATAATTATCCTAACAAAAAGTTACCATGTCATGGGTGGTACACGTGAGGAGGCAAAAACCTTACAAGCTTGCTATGATGTGCTCCTTACCCGACGGGGAGTAGGCGCTTACTCAGGTTATAACAACAAATAATTATCCCAACAAATGTGACCGTCATGGGTGATACAATGTTCAAGTAAGTTAATTCCCGGCTCACTGGGGGTGAAACTTGGAGAGGCAATTCAACCTTGCTAAGCTGTTAGGGATGCAAGTAAAGGACATTGCGCACGCATCCTTTTCTGTTGCGATATAATCAAATGTTTGGTAAATGAATTAAGTGCCGCAGGTATTCGAGGATCGATCATACACCATCGTTAATATATCGTAATCAACTCGTTAGTAACTCGACTACGAATTATATCTTGTATTATCGCCATATTTTAGATTTGTTACATTATTATTACAATAGATTAATAAATAAATAATAAAGAACATAACCAATAAAAATAAATAACCAAATAAATAATAACCAATAATAAACAACTAAATAAATCCATAAACATAAATACTAATAAATAGACAATAAATAGAAAATAGTTAAAATCAACTAAAATGGCGTTTTTTAGTAAAAATAGCGCCCTCACATGTGCTAGCGACAAGTGAAAATTGGGCTACTTTTTGGTCATTTGCCGCGCCTTGGCGCGGCCCTTTGCAGCGGGTAGGCGAAATTTTTGGTGGCAACACTGGCTTAGAAGCAACCACACTTTTAGAAATTTACCACAGAAAGCACCCAAAAAGCTACTAAAAACCCTCCCCACCTAATATTTCGACATCTGTTTTCAAGTATATATTTTTTTTATGATTGGAGTCCTGACTCCGAAAGTCTGTCGGTTGCTGCAGCCGCTGATGCTGCTGAGGGGCCCCTGCTAAAGCCGGCGCCGCCTTCTCCTTCTGGCGTTCGCAGGCCGCCTAAGCCTTCTTGTTAGGGACATGTCCTCCTCGGTAGGGCTTTGTTGAAATGTGCCCCCAAGAGGTCAGGTCCTGTAGGGGTCCCGGAACGCCGCGGGCTCAGGAGGTTGAAGGCGTAGGGCGCACTCACTTTCCGCAAGTAGGCGAGTTACTGCGATAACCTGCAGCGGTGTTCCCCCCCGTGCAGAACGCTAAGCCCCGGAGTGTATATAGTGCACGTTGCTTGTCCCATGCACTCACTGCAAACTGCAGGGTCTAGACATCCATTATCAGGTGGGCGAAGGTGAGGAAGGATGCGTCATGAGTCGCATACCATCCCAGGCCAGGGATTCCAGGCCGCCCAACTCGGCGTCCCCTTTCTGGTCCCATGGTGGGGCCCGGAGAGGACGTTCTTCCGGTTGGTTTTCCGGTGAGCATGCGCAGAGCTTCCTGGAAGGGAGGATAAGAGTGGTACGTAGCGGCCGCCGCTTTCTGGATTGTACCCCTGAAGCTAGTTTCTCCCAGCTCGTCAATCTCTGGTGTAGGTTCAGGCCACAGGATCGGGGTGCCCCTCTGTAGCACAACTGCTAAAAAGGAAAGAGGCCACCACTGAAAGGGCTCTACGGTATCACGGTTAACGGACCCCCCTAAGTGTCGGATCTTGTCCAGGTGGAGGATCATTTATACCTCCGGGATCGGCCTTGATGGATCATCTGTGAGGTTTCCTCGTGGCTTGATAGTTACGTTACGGTGGTTCTTCCGGGAGGGAGGACGTGCGGATGTTGGTTGAAGCAGCAGAATTCCTGTCCCGGTGGCCATCCATGAACACCCACTCGTCGGGTAAAACTCGGCAGTTCAGGGGAAGCCTTGCTGCGTCTCGCTGGCTGCCGTGGGGTCGGTGGCTGCCCTGAAAAGTCCGGCTTATCCGCACGGTCGGCATCGCCCCGGAGATGCGGCTTGTCACCGGCTCGGTCACGGCTCGGGGGTCCAGGAAGTCCCGTGGCTTGGGTCGCGGGGGTGGGTGATTTACTCCGGCGGTGTCTCGGCTATCACATCAGTCTTGCAGTCGTAAATATCTTGTGGCTGCGGGCGGCCACGGCTAAAGGAGCGGCTTCTCCGGTAATAGGGCTCAAGGTAGCTGATATTACAACGGCAAGAGAGCGGCAGCTGCGGAGATCCAATTGGGGATCGTGGCTGACGCGAACGGACACTGCGGTGACCCTGGGCTTTGCGGTGATTCCCGGCACTGCGGGACCCCGGCTTGGGGTGATCCCGGCGCTGGCGGTGACACGGCGCTTGCGGTGATCCCCGGCGCTTCGGTGATCCGGCGATTGCGGTGATCCCGGCGCTTGCGGTGATTCACGAGCTTGACGGTGATCCGGCGCTTGCGGTGATCCCGGCGGCTTGCGGTGATCACGAGCTGCGGTGATCCGGTCGGCTTTGCGGGGATCCCGGGAATTTGCGGTGATCCCGCACTTGCGGTTATTCTCGGCGTTTCCCGGAGCTTGCGGGGTGATCCCCGCGTTGCTTGCGGTGAGCCCGGCGCTTGCGGTGATTCCGGGCGCCGCTTGCGGTGATACCAGTGCTTGCAGTGATCCGGTGCTTGCGGGGATCCCGTCGGCTTCGGTTGTGGTTGCCGCTGGAAGAAGAGGGTCACCAATTTAAGTATCCCCGTGAACGTTAAGGCCCGGCCCGTAATAACGGTCGTGGGGCCCCCGATGACGGGAGGACCAATATCCGTTTCTAAGTATCCCCTCGGGAAACGGGAGGGCGCGGAAGGAAGAAGGGGAAGGGGACGGAAAAAGAAGGACCAGGGGGGGTCGCCCGAGACCAGATCCGGATGGGGAGAGGAGGTGGTTTAGATCGGAGGCTGGGTTAATGAGGTGATCCGGAAGGCGGTCCGGCTCGGCGGATGTACGGGTCCCGGAACGCTCTTGCGGTGATTCACGACGGACCCCGGTCAGGCTCCCAACGGCTTTGCCGGGTAATCCCGTCGGCGGTTCGGCTCCCGAAACGGCTCTTGCGGTGATCCCGACGGTTGCCACGGCTTCCGGAACGCCTCTTGCGGTGATCCGGCGGCGGCTCCGGCTCTGGAATGGCTTTGCGGTGATCGCGACGGCTGCCACGGCTTCCGGAAGGACTCTTGCGGTGATCCCGGCGGGGAAAGGAGAAGGGGAAAGGAGATGGAAGAGTGAGAAAGACGGATGGCAAGGATCGGAGGAACGGGCTATTGCGGGTGATCCCGGAGAAGGGTACTCCGGAACGGGATCTTCGGTGATCACGATGGCTGCCACGGCTTCCGGAACACACTGACTCACCTTAAATGGACGCAGTTTTGCAACAAATGGGGATGGCTTGAAGCAGCGAACCGAACCAAAATGTCAGAAAAAATGAGTAGAACACATAGTTGTGTAGATAGGTTGAGTAAAAGCCTATAAATCGCTGAAAAATTGCAAACTCTCACGGCACATAAGAGCACACAACTTGCTCTGAGCATAGCAAAATGTGAAGTCAGTGTTGCTAGATCATTGGCCCTGACGTGGTGCGCACTCAGGGGTTGCAAAATTTCCAGTGGGTATCGTAGGGATATTGCCTAAACCGAGCGTTTAGGTTGAAAATGGAATAAGGCATTAATCAAGCTTGAATGGGAACGTACTAGGAGATGTAGGTGATAAATTAGTTCATAATCCACATCCATACATCCATGTTATCAAGCAAGAATGATCAATTACAACAACTTCAATTACTGCCAATCACAATCAACCAGGCAGAACACGCAAACACGAGGTCCCTATAAAAAGCCAAGATACATCATTACAATATTGAAATATTAAGGCAAATCTAATAAGGTTCTATGCATGGCATTATCAACATTGACCAAGATAGCTACTTGGAAGAGATGTAGTTTACTTTGTAATTTAATTGAGAAGAATGACCTTAAACAATTATGCCCTTATATACTGCAATTGAATCTAATTTATAATAATACAGCCCATAGTAAAGTGGGATGGTCTCCGAGTTAAAATATGATGAAGTTTAATCTTGATAGAATGGCCTTCACCCCAAATACCCCCAACTGTGAAATTTTCAATCCGTTTTGATGCGACAGCTAGACACGTGATTTTGTGAGCCCATAGAGTACGTGTAAACTAACATATTGGTCGACCAAAATGGAGTACACTTTCGCTATAACTCCCACAAACCAAACATCATTAGCCACTAATTTAACAGGGTAAATGAGAAAAAATAGTAGCTTTCTTCTAATACCAAAATTTCGACCACTTCCGGTAAAATTGAGCTTTCTCTGGGGATGAGGCTATTTGAGCGATCGGCCATGGTCTTTAAACCTATACAAGTTAAAGTTATCAACCACAATCGTGAAAAAACAAACTTCTCGATTACATCGAGTCAATCTTATAATAATACTAGTCTCATAGTAATACAACTGTAGTTCAAATAAAGACGGGTTGCCCCTTTTAGTCGCTTCTTACGACGTGTAAGGGGGACAGCGGGCCTATTCTACACCTGAACCTGAAGGGTTCCTTTTTAATTGCCTCTTACGACATGCAGGGATACTGCGGGACTATTCTAAGCCTCGAACCCACAGGGGGTCTCTCATTAGTATGAGTGTAACAAATTGACGCTGGTGTAAGAGATGAGTATGACTTCTGGAGCGCACTAGCGTTCACAACTTCTGAACCATTGGCATTTTTGTTTTACACTACCACACATTCTGGAAGTCCGGTACAACAAGGGCCACGAAAAAGCTGAATCGCAGCAACGCACCTTGCTTTGAGCCATTTGATGATTAAAGTCTTTAAAGGAATCAGATGCAGCTGAAGTGTTAATACCAAATGGCAGGTAAAATGCGCCGTGACGATATTCCAGATTATTTTTGGTGTTGATGACGCAATCGGCGGCCGTGGAAAGTTGCCTCTTCTAAAGCTTGGATGAATTGACTAGGAAAAGTCTATGCATCGTGTGCCGACGAAAAATGTTTTTGCATGGGAAGAAGTTGATTACGGTGAATCCGTTTTGGCCCTAGCATCACTTCCTCAACACAAGTAGTTGAATTGATATCATAGTTCAGATGATTTTGCTATTCCTTCATGAAATTTAGATCCTGGAGGAACTATCAATATTTTTTAACACAAAATTGTTATTACTTTAACCATGGCCTGGTCATGGTATGCGGGGGTTAGGCCTAAGGATACCAAGAATCCATTATTCAGTACAACCACAATATTGACTGCTCCTATATGCCTTGGGGCACAGTATAGTTTCGAGATCACATGGGCCTATAGTTTCAACCATGCCACCTTATGGCGAGTGAGTATAATTTAACAACTCCTCAACACAATGTGTCAGTATCCGTGTCATGATGATAAAATACATCAAAAATTTACAAAACAAACTTTATCACTTCAATAAATTTCAATTACAACATTTTAATTTCCTCCAAAATGGGCCCATATAGAAACCCGCTGAATAGCTATAAATAAGCAGTCGACTGCCTACAAAGCTCTATATAAGCAGTTGACTGCCTATGATCTCTATAGTTAAGCCTAGGCCGTCAATTAGATGATGCTCTATATGCATTCAAACTGTGTATATTAAGCTGTAAGCAGATAAAACTCTGTATATACGTGAATAAAAAAAATTGTGCAAGGATTGCAGATGACCTTTAACCTTGATAAAATCACTGAATCAGATTTGTTTGTGTGTTAAATACAAGCAAATCTACTATCCTTTCCAAGGTTTGAAAAAAAATTACCTTAATCACCTGAAACAAATAAGCCATATCTTTCACCTCTATTTTAAGTCGCTTCTCTGTTTCCTTCCATTCCAATGGATTACATTTAAGCAAGATATTGTGTTAAAGGTGCAACTAGGATTTCACATAACAGGTTGTCCCTAAAAAACGAAAATTCTTGATTTTTGCTCTGATGTAAAGCTTTCCATAAAAATATCCCATCTGAAGGATTAAGCTGAGAAATGTTTCTTGTTGCAAAATTGTGAAATTTTTTTGAATTTCGTAAGGAGCAAATACGAAATTCAGCTATGTTTTACATTGACAGTTGAGCAAATCAAAATCAACTTTTTATCTCTTTGAGACATTTCTGTAGCAAATACAGGGTAAGAAATCTATGATGTCTAATCTATTTGAAATTGCTATTATTGAAACAATTCTTTGGGTTCCTCAAAATCTCTCGTTGCACCTGAATGTACGATTTACGGGGTATAGCATTATGAAATGATGACCCTTGCTATTCTAGTTTAATGATCTATGAATAGCGTAGGCCATAATCTTTAGTGTCGAGAAGGAATTTTAATTTAAAAATGTTCACCACAAAATTCACCTATTAATCCTGATGTGGATATGAAATGGATTTCACACATCTTACGTTATCCAGGTATAGATTCAAGCTATGGCTAAAAGGGACTAAGCTCTTAGCAATATTCTAAACAACGGGAATGATATCTCGTTTTTATTGGGAATTGCTGTTTGGATTTGTCATATCACTTGGCACCATTGGTATTAAAAAGATATTAAGACCAAATTCAGTGATTTGCTTAAATCGCAAATCGAAAAAATCATCAAAAATCAGGATTTTACATGGATGTAAAACAATTACAGGTTCCAAACATACCCTGCAAGATAAGACCCGGAGAAACAACCTAAAAGGACAAAACGGAGAGTTTAGGCATTACTGTCCGTTCGGAAACTTACTACAACACGTAATTTTGAATGGAGAATCGTATCTTGGAAACACTTGCCGTTTCTTCCTTTTCTGTCAATTCTACGATGGAAAAGGTAAAACTTATGAGAATTCTACAGACTTATACTTCACTTTGAAGCTATGCCTGCAACATTTCAAATATTTTTCAATACTGATAGTTTCTTTAATTGATTAATCCATAGTTTGAAATAATTCAAAGAATGTAACCTTATTAAGTATTGACAAAGGCATCATGATATTGGACTTTCACAAACACAAGTTTAATGTGTGGTAAATCCCATAGGAATGGAGAAAAGGGTTTGCTTACAAAACTGCCATATCTGCGTATTTTTTCAGTCAATTCTTCACTTTTTTCAACACATCAAAAAAAGAAAAAAACTAAAAAGTTTTAAAAAACAACAACAAATCTATATATAGTGATGCATTAAAGGCACTACATTGATTTGCTCATCAGCAAATTGAAAAAAAATTGCATGATGTAACAAGTACATGTATCTAACTACCCTGCAATGATAGACCAGAAGCAACCTCAAGGACAAATCGGAGATTTTGTCATTACTGTCTGTACAGACCCTTACCATACAACACTTAATTGAATGGTGAATCGTATCTTGGACACTGCCGTTTTCTGTCAATTCTACAGCTGGAAGACGTTACCTAGGAGAATTCTATGGACTTATCCTCACTTTGAAGCTATTCCTGCCAAATTTCAAATATTTTTCAATCACTCACTGATAGTTCTTTAAAAGGCACTATCAGGGATTTTTTTTTTTTTTTTAATTAAAAAAAATCAAAGATTTTTGCTTGTTATAGTAAGGTATAGGTATCTTGCATAGCCCTACAAGTGTCAAGTCTGAAGCAACCTATACGGACAGAATTGGGTTGTTTTAGTCAATCACTGTCCGTACGGGACCTTACTGCACACTTAATGAATGGAGATTACCAGCTTTGCCAGCACTTCTGTTTTCTTCCTTTTCTATCAAATTTTCGGTTGCAAAAATAACTTGTGAGAATCCTACAGACTTATCCTTCACTTTTAGCTAATCCTGCAAATTTTTAATATATAACTCTTTTGGGTGAATCACTGATAGGTGCTTTTTTTGATTCACGTAGTATACACTCTGTCCAGCTCGAAGTACGAAATGCGCACAGGCATTTACATTGTATTCGACTTTCGTGCACGCGTAGCAAGGCACCCGGGCACTGCAACTGACGCCACTACTGGGTTACAACACTTGGTCACTTCATACTTCAGATGAGACAAAGTCTGCATCACTGCTTAGATGAAGCTCAGATGAACTATTGACCCAAGGCTTTCCTGCTGGTGACGGCCCACCACAGTGTCGTCCAATGGGGGGGTGGGGGGGGGGGGGGAGGGGGAAAGTTGCCCCACTCTGCTGGATATTTGCCCCCTCTGGATCCAGGCCATTAGAAAGTCCACTGAATTTCCAATATTTTTGTTTCCAGACCAGTTAACCTTTTCTAGTGAAACTTGCTGTTGTTTTAGTAAGCAAGCCTTTTTTTCAAACTAATATTATATGTTTGTTGCTCACCACCCTAATCTTTTTACAAGCCACCTTTTAGCAAGACTTATTTTTGGGTTTTGGTAAACTGGTAAATAAATCCTTTTATTTTCGGAACAAGGGGATATGACCTCAGACAATCTGTTCAGACTGTAAATTTTAAGGACAACAAATGTTTTGATATAAGAGGGGCCCATATATTGGAATTAGATCTGTAGCCAGATCCCCAACGATTTCACCCCCAGGAGCCAAGATTTTGCCAGAAGTCGGCCCAATTAGGTGTCTGAATATAAAGCTTTTCTCATTTAACCCTTTGAAATTCCTGGACTATTAATGTTTCACCTCATAGTGGCAGTGGGAAATAAAGATTAACATGCAGCAGTCATACATGCATTGTGCGCTACCATCTCTGTTCCTGCTTGTAATTATGGGTCCGACTGGGGCGGCACAAGTGCTTGCATGTGCATCCACTCTACTGCCAAACAAGCTTGAAACCGAGTATAAAACGTGGGTGTATAACATAGTGATGATTATGTTAAACAAAATACAAATTTTGTTTCTGAGAAAATCGCATTTTGAAAAAATCACGAACTCTATCTGGTCCGTACACATCCCCACATACGAGGTCAAAAAATCAAATCCGAATACGAAACAAAATTAACTGGAAATTTATTTAGCTAATATCATGAATTCTTACTTGATTAGAAATGGAATTTGTAATACTTGGAAAAGTCAACCATCATATCCGTCCACCAAAAATATGCAAATCGGGTTTATGTTCGAGCGACCTATGAGGATGTTGAATTTCCCTATAATAAAGCGTTATTCAGCATCCGGGTCATTATGGAAACAACAATCGGCCGTTTTTGAACATCGTTTCAAACCAACGCGTCATCGCGAATCCGCTCAATTTGGTTTATTACATGACGAAGTATTGAGTGGATTGCCGCGATTCCCCGCTTTGAACTGTAAAATAGAAATTTTACTGACATCAATATTATAAATAACAGATTTTGCTTGCCCATCAGTTAACAAATTTAAGATGAGATATATACTAACAAAAAGTATATTGAAAAAGCTCTGGTTGTGAAATCAAGTTATACACTTATTTGGACAGAGGGTTTTCAACATCCGGTTCACTATATTAATACACCAAAAATCTCCTGTTATGCACAACTCCAAAATTGCAAAATTTCTAAATTAATAGTATTCATTAATGAAGTATTTGCAAGGTTCAACACTTGGCATGTTGAAGATTTTGGTATCAATGACTAGAGTTTTTGGTTGAAAAATTCAAATGGCAAAGTGGTTTCAGAGGAGGGTTGACATTGACCCTCCCCTTAAACACCAGCGGGAGCTAGGTGCACCATACCTAATTCAACTAGTGGTAATTATTTCATATTAATACATTGTTGTTATCTGCATCTTTCTCACCATTTTGTGGTCCACTAGCCCACTACAGAAAGTTTATTCACAAAATTTCAGTCAGTTGATTGCCAATTTTGCATTATAAGGAACAGATCGAATGTTGTCACAATAGAGTGCTTAAACTGTCCATTATGGATAGAAAATACAAAATTGGCAATATAGCAGAGATATTATGCAATTTTATAGTACAGCCGCCACAAATCAGTATTAAGGCTAGCGTTCCGTGAAATAAAAATACCTAAACTTTTTAGGCAAGTTGGCGGTGATGAGCCTGTGGATCACAAAATGCACCTTTTAAAGTTGAAAACATAAAAACAAAACTAAACCTTAGTATTTGTGAAAAGCCACGAATAAGTTAAGGCGGGCAAGAATTGAAAACGGAATGACCTAGATGACCCCAGATTGACCTCTTACCCATTACTTTTGTAAATTCCTCAAAGTCAATTAATGCCTAAGTCACACGATCATATTACATCTGTAGGAGTGCTGATTTGAAATGTAACATAAGCTAAGGAAATATGCATGACTAAAAAAAACCCATCAGGTTGCTTCATCTTGTAGGGTAGTATGATTTGAAGTGGTAACATAATTGGAAGTATTTTGACCTTTGACCCCTAAAACCATGGAGTCAAGTGATAAAGTCACAATTGACTTTTATTGACCGCTCATCAAGTCCCTATAAATGGGCTAAACAGATTTTCTATTGAGTTATTTAAATTTTATCACACAGAAATATAGTTGACCTCTGTGACCCCAGATGACCCCCATATGACATCTTGACCCTAAAACTTTTGTAGAAGGGGGCTTCAAGCTAATTCATATGCATGACTCACACGATCAGGTTGCGTAATATGTAGGAGGAGTAGTGATTTAATGTGTAAAGTAATTGAGTATTTTGCCTTTGACCCCTAAACCATGGGTCAAGTGATGAAGTCCATAATTGATCTTTTCATGGACCTCTCATCAAGTTCCTATGAGATGCGCTAAACAGATTTTATTTGACCTAATTTAACATTTTACACACAGTAAATATGGTTCACCTCTGGACATAGATAGAGCCCCATATTGACCCGTGACCATAACTTTTGTAAAGGGGCTTAAGCTAATTAATGCTGACTCTCGTGATCAGGTTGCTTAATCTGGTAGGAGGAGTAGTGATTTGAAGTGTAACGTAATTGAAGTATTTTGACCTTTTGACCCTAAACAGGGGCAAAGTGATGAGGTCACAATTGACTTTTATTGAACGCTCATCAAGTCATATAAGATGGGGGGCCAAACGATTTTCTATGTGACGTATTTTAAATTTTACACACAGTAATATGTTGACCTCTTGACCCACCAGTGACCCATTTGACCTCTTGACCATACATTTGTATAGGGGCTCAAGCTAATTCTTATTCATGACTCACACGATCCGGTTGCCTAAATCGTAGGAGGAGTAGTGATTTGATGTTGTAACGTAATTTGAAGTATTTTGACCTTTGACCCCTAAACCATGGGGCAAGTGATGAACGTTTTCATAATTGACTTTTATTGACCTCTCATCAGGTCCTTGCGATGCGCTAAACAGATTTTCTACTTTGAACCTAATTAAACATTTTAACACACAGTATAAATGTTTGACCTCTGGGACCCCATAGTGACCTCTTGACCCATAACTTTTGTAAAGGGTCTCTCAAGCTAATTCCATATGCATGACTCAACGATCAGGTTGCTTAATTTGTAGGAGGAGTAGTAGTAGTGATTTGGAAGTGTAACGTTTAATTTGAAGTATTTTGACCTTTGACCCCCCCACCTTAAACATGGGGTCAAGTGTCAAGTATGAAGTCATTAATTGACTTGATTTGCCTTCTCAAGTTTCCTATGAGAGGGGCTAAAACAGATTGTTCTATTGGACCTTGTTTTAAATTTGACACACTGTAAAGTTTTGACCAATGTGACTCTACGTAGACCTTTGACCCCAACAAAGCATAACTTTTGACCCGTTCAGCAAACCATGCTGTGACCAATTTGTGGTTTGTAAATCCGATCAAAGTATGTGGAAGAAGGAGCAAATTGTCAGAAAGAAAGAAAAAGACGAAAGGAAAACGGTAAAGAAAAAGTAAGTAGGCGATAGCCGCCAAACTTAATAAGCTCAAATACACCAAATTAAACACTCACATACTGGTACATGCGGTTGCGCAGTCGCTGCTGCTGCTGCTGAGGGCCCCCTTGGCTAGCCGGCGCCGCCTTCTTCTCCTTCTGTCTGGGTCGTCTGGTGGCCGTTTGCAGGCTGCCTATGCCTTCTTGTTAGCGACATCCCCCTCGTGTAGGCGCTTGAACTGGTCCCCCGAAGAGGTCAGGTCCTACAGGCGTTTCCAGAACTGCCGCGGGCTCAGGAGGTTGAGGGCGTAGGGTGCCGTCACTTTCCGCAAGTAGGCGAGTTACTGCGATAGCCTGCAGCGGTGTTTTTCCCCCGTGCAGGGGCGGCGAGGGGCCCCCGGAGTGATATATATGTGAACGTTGGGGCTTGTCCCCTCACTCATCTCTGCAACTGACAGGGTCTAGCGGTCATCAGGTTGGCGAAGGTGAGGAAGGATGCATTCAATAGTCACATACCCTCCCCAGGCCACGGTTTCCAGGCCGCCCAATTCGGCATCCCCTTTCTGGTTCCATGGTGGGGCCCTGAGAGGTACGTTCCTTCGTTTGGTTCTTCCTGTAAGCATGTCGCGAGCTCTTCCGAAGGGAGATCTAGTGTAACGTACGGCCGCCGCTCTCTGGCTTGTTACCCCACCCCGGAAGCTAGCTTCTCCCAGTTCGTCACCTCCTTGGTTAGGTTCAGGCCACTGATCGGGGTGCCCCTCTCTATCACAACTGCTAAAAGGAAAGAAGCTGCCACTGAAGGGCTCTGGTATTACGGTGAGGAACGACTTCCCTAGTTTTCGATCTTCTCCAGTGGAGGATCCTTTTCACATCCATGGGATCCGGGCCTTGATGGATCCCCTGTGAGGTTCCTCTTGGTTTGATCGGTTAATTACGGTGGTCTGAGGAGGGAGACTGGTGCGTGAGTTTGGTTGAACGCCGCAAATTCCTGTCCCGCGATGGCCGTCATGAACACCACTCGACGGGGTTAAAACTCGGCGGTTCAGGAACCTTGCCTGGACCCAGAAGTTCGTCCCATGCGGACGCGCTGTGGTGGACTCTAACTGCTCGCTGGCTGCCGTTGGGTCGGTGGCTGCCCTGAAAGTCCGGCTTAATTTCCGACGGTCGCGGTCGCCCTGGCGATCGCGGCTGTCCCCCTGCGGTAACGGAAGTTCCCGGCTTGGGTCGCGGGGTGATTTACTCCGGCGGTGGTCTCGGCTATCCCGTCGGTCTTTTGGCGGCAGCGTAATATCCTTGCGGCTAGCGGCGCCCAAACGGCTCAGGGAGCGGCTCCTCCGGTAATCCGGGAGATAGCTGCTATTACAGCTGCTCCGGAAACGGCAGCTGCGGATATCCAATTGGTGATCGTGGCTGCGCGAACTGCACTTGCGGTTGAACCCCGGCTTTGCGGCGATCCCCGGCGCTTACGGGTACGGCGATCCGGCGCTTACGACGGCGAGTCCCGGTATTGCGGCGATGCCTGCTCTTGCGCGCTCCCGTCGCTCGCGGCGTCCCCGGGCTCTCGCGGCGATCCCGGCGCCTCCGCTTCGATCCGTCGCTCTCTGCTACCTGCTTTCTCAAAAATTCTCATCCCCTTCTCTATCGCAATGGCCAGTGATCTCAATTGCTCTCCTTCTCTCTCTAAAGAGGAGGTTCTCTCCGCTCTACGGGTCATGCGATCTCTTCTCGTCCCTTTATCGCCCCGCTAGTCTTTTCTTCTCTACCCGCATAACGACCAAAGGGCGTTTGCGGTGAAACCCGGCGTTGCGTGTCCCGGCGCTGTGCGGTGATCGTGGCTTTGTGGTGATGCTCGGCGCTTGCGGTGATCCCGGTGCTTGCGTGATCCCGGCGCCTGCGGTGATTCTGGTGCTTGTGGTGATTCCGGTGCTTGCGTTGACTACCGTTTTCTTTCATTGATCCCTTCTTCTTCTGTTGGTGTTTGCGCTGGAAGATGTGTCACCAATCTAGTATTCATCCCCGTGAACTTTAAGGCCCCCGGCCGTAATAACGGTAGTGGGGCCCCCGGGGAGACCAATATCCGGCGGTGGATAGGCGGTAGCTCGTCGGGTGGTCCTGCGGTGATCCCGCGGCGGGTTCCGGCTCGGCACTTACCGCTCCCTAACGGCTTCTTGCGGTGATCCCGACGGCGGTCACGGCTCCCGAGCGGCTCTTGTGCTTTTGCGGTGATCCCGTCGGCGGTTCCGGCTCCTGGAACGTCTCTTGCGGTGATCGCGACGGCTGCCACGGCTTCCGGAACGGCTCTTGCGGTGATCCGGCGTCGGCTCCGGCTCCCGAAACGGCCTTGTGCGGTGATCGCGACGGCTGCCACGGCTTCCGGAACGTCTCTTGCGGTGATCCTGGCGACGGCTCTCCGCTCCCGAATGGGCTCTTGATGCGGTGATCCCGACGTCTGCCAACGCTTCCGGAACGGCTCTTGGTGATAATCGGCGGCGGTCACGGCTACCCGAGCGGCTCTGCGAGATCTGGGCGGCGGTCTCGGCTTCCCGAACCGCCTCCGCGGTGACTCACGGGATTCCGTGGTGGAGAGCGGGGTACTTGGATGGACTGTTCGGTACTTCGGACCGGCGTCGGTGAGTCTGTATGAATCCGGAAACCTCGGCACAGACGGCCCTCTTGACTGCTGCTATCCTGGCTGCTACCGGCACAACTGGGTTTTGCGGGGCTCCTCTCGGTCTCTTGTCGAAATCCATGTCCTATCTGGGAAAGACAAAAGAAGAGAATTCACAAGTCGGTTAGGAACTTTAAGGAACCCATAACACCGGGGCTATCTCCTCTAAGTACAGCAGCCTAGCATACAATTTGAGTATCCTAGCCCAAAAGCCCCGCGTTGAACTGGTATTGCCAGCTCAAAACGCGAAAAAAAATCCAGCTGGAGCCTAACTCCCATAGAAAAGCACTACTTTTGTCCGGGTTCGGGGTATGTTGAAATATGGGATGAAATTTGTTATAAAATCAAACCGACCGATGTTTTTTTAAAAGTTCGAACCAAATAAGTTAACGTAAAATTCGGTCGGCAACAAATTCAAAATGGCCGCACGGAAAAAGTGTCCCGGCCAAAATCCCCCATCACGGTAAAGGCTCGGCCGGGACAACGGTAGTGGAGCCCCCACAAACGGGGAAAACCGAAGAAAAACGCGGTTGAATCCTAACATTCCTAGAAAAGCATGTACTTTCCGGTTTCGGTTCATGTTGAAATATGGACAAACTTGCCGTATGCACCGCGATGTTTAGTTTCGGAACCAAATGAGTCTAAACGCGGTAAAATTCCAAGCGGTAAAATATCCAAAAATGGGCGCAGCTGAAAAAAGAGTCAGGAACCATATTCTAGAATTCATTTCCCATATTAAACCTTTCTCACATTTCCCTTGCGCTTCCTAGCCTTTCCTACCTGTTAAAGCACTAACCTCCGCGAATCGTCGTCGCACGATCAGGGGCAGAGAGGGATATTTCCTGATGTGGCCCTGGACCGCCCACTAACACACCTTAAGCCCTGAGTGGGGGAGGAGGGACAGATGCAGGAGAAAGTGTTACGACTGCCGTCACTGGTACCGGTTGTGCTGCGTGGGTCTCTTGAGTCGGGCATACGATGGGACTACAAAGAAAGGTTCCGGCGCCCGTTTATTACGCGCGTATTTGTTTTGTGCATGATCTCTCTCCGACTGGGGTGCTGGGAGACAATTAAAGAATCGGGTCAGGGGTGATCATAGAGGGCGCGGGTGAAGTGTGTAGGGGGGGGAAAAAAGGACATGAACGCAAAAAGAGGAACGCGAGACGGGAGGGATGGGAGATAAGGGGTGCAGGAGTACCCGGTGGGGAGGTGGAAGTGGAGATAAGACGAGAAGGATGGGCGTGCGCTGATAGAGTGCGGGACGAGTTAAGTAGTATAGGGTTAGGAGAAGCGTTGAGGGGGGACGAAAAGGATGCAAAGGTAGGGTTGGGGAGTGGCAGCACCTGCAGCCGATGTTAGACTTCGGATCCGGCAAGATTATGAATTAGCCACCGATGTATCTCATCCAGACGGGTGCTCAATCATTTACCAGTGGCCATAAAACCGGGGAGGGAAATTCTCGACGTCAGTGGATATTGCAGAAGAATATAGACCTTAGTTGGAAGACGTGGAGGCTGCTTCTGGGCTCAGTAGCCTCCCCCGCTGGGCAAGTGTCTTTAGTACAGGGTAAGTCTCTTGACGCTGGGTTTTTTGGAGATGGGGGAAGACAGGGATGAAAGTACCGTATGTTGAGTTTCAAGATAGGAGGACCTCCAATCGGTGTGGTGTCGTGTCGCTAGAGATCTATCGCGCGGAGAAACCAATGGTGTGAGTTTATCATGAGATATGCTTTCCCGTGGTGTGGGGCGAGGGAAAGTAAACTGGCTGGAGTAAAGCTGGGCTTAGGTGGAGGGTTACTCGCTTTCCGTTACCGGTTAGAATAGCGGGTGAAAGTGGACCGCGAAAAACAGCAAAGTGCCGATGACAAAAGCGAGATAAATACTCCAGGAACCATCTAGCACACGAAGCTCCCCCCTCACCGCGCTAGATGAATGTTGGAATTACTCGAAGGGGTCTAGCCGAGGCAGACAACTTGTAATACACGTGTGAAATAGCCGCCATCTTTTTGCAGAAAGCACACACACTGACTCACCTACACGGACGCATTTTTGGCAAACAAATTTGGGATGGGCTTACGCAGCAAACGAACCACAATTGTCAGAAATGCGTAGAACACGTGTTATGGTAGAATAGGTGAGTAAAAGCTATAATCCACTGAAAATTGCAAACTTCTCAAGGCAACATAAGAGCACACAACTTGCTGTGAGCGTAGCAAAATGAGAAGCCAGTGTTTCTAGATCTTGGCCCCTGACGTGTACGCACTCAGGGGTTGCCAAATTTTACAGTGGGTATCGTAGGGAAATTTCTAAATTGAGCGTAGAAAATAAAAGGCATTATTCAGGCTTGAATGGAACGTACTAGGATATGTAGTTGTTGAAACCTATATTTTGCTAGCTTGGAACCAAAGCATTCTAAACTTAACAAAATAGTCTTTAAAACAGAACAATCATCTGTTAGTGGCGTTGATGGGTTTGAAAACGATGTACATGAAGAATACACAGTTGACCATACTTGTGTGCATAAAATATTTAGTATGAGAGTGTACAAAAATAAATGAGTTGACATTTTCTGGAATGTTTGCAGCGCGTGATTCGTTCTAAGGGATGCACAAAAGCTGATTTCTTTGCTCTTATTACAAGCGCGCTCTAGCAGCCTGTGTCCTCGTACAACGCACAAAAATGAAAAGCGTATTGCTTAACGCAAACTTCACCGCAACTGGTGACATTTTCCCACGAGTCGAGTTTTTTAAACTTACGGCAATAAAACGCAGAGCGTCCAAAACTACTGTTACAAGCGTAATTTTCTTTGACTGAGTTCCACTCACTCTACACCAAATTTTACCCGTTGGTTTCCGAGACTAATAGTCCCTGAACTATAAGGATAAATATCTGTACCTATTTTTCGTACAAATTTTGGATACATCACACACGGGAAATAGATGTTCGGTTTTTTGGACAAATAACATAAAAAGCCATTTCCAGCAATGTTAGGGCCGACACCAGCTCCACTTTGAACTGCCACAAACATGACAAACTTTTGAAGAAAAATAACAAAAATTTTCTTCTTTCTTGTAGGGGGGTCTTAACTAGTTAAAAATACATTTCGTTTATTAATTGTTTCTTGTTCAATTAACCAGAACTGCTCCTTTAAATCATATACGCTACATGAATCCACCTTATAGGGAATATAAAAAGTATTCACCTTTCGTCGGCATTTTACGCAAATCTATATTAACTACCTGTTTGATACGATTTTCTTTGACTTTGAATGATCAACAAAAAATTTTATCTGTTTTCTCTACACAACGGTTTTTACACCCACTCAAGAATCGGTAATAGAAAAAAAAAACCTATGCAGTTTAAGGTGAAATGAGGCTGGATGAAGCTTGTGCCAGACCGGTCTATCTGGTGTTCCTTATTTCAGTTTAAACCTATCTCTTACTGTCTAACATTTTGGCGAAAGTTCTATGAACTGGGCTATTAAGGTCAAAATTTAGTTTTGGGCGAACCAGAAGAAATAACATAGGCCTCTTCTGTCCAATTCGGCCAAATCAGATTTTTTTAATAGCGAACCCGTTTTGCTCAATCTGACTCATGTATCCGAAGAAGAACCGGCAACCATACGGCTTCCGACTGCGATGAATAAAAAGCGATATGTTCTTGAGGCGCCGCAAGTTCACTCGCGCGTTGATGGTTTTGGTTCGTGACTAATTTGCGTCTGATGGTACGCAAACATGTGAAGAAACGTTAAAACGAAAATACTATTGAAAAGTCCTTTTTTATAGGGTTTTTGCGATATCAGAAAGTAAGTCGTAACACCACTTGTTTTTATTTTACCAATTTTAACGCATGCATTTTGTCCACACCATACGTGAAAACAAAAAAATTCATCAGAACAGATTTTTTCCTATGGTGTATTTCAGCATTAATTTGTGAATTTCCCATAGGGTGTCGTGGTAATTTGTGATCGTAATACCCCTTTTGGATTGCCTCTTTCCTCAAACAACGAAGTCTGTGACCCCCTTTTTTTATTATATTTGTTATCAGTAACCGTTGCAAATGACCATGTTAAATCAAATTTAAAAAAAATCATCGAGAAAGTAAATCATGCTGCAAACCCCCTTAAGCTGTAGTTTGACTGTACATTAAAAAATATATATATGGTATTTACAATAGTGCAAGATGATGGCAATATTGTGGTGAAGATGGGACTTTGACGGAGTGTACAGTTTAGCAATGTTTGATTTCTCATCATGCCATTGTGCGCTATTAGTGGTGGCAGGGGGAATAGGGGTAATTGGTTTAAACACGCTTTTTGGCTGAAATCGGTGATTTAAGGTTAAAAATTAAATTATTTAAAGGAGCTATAAAATTAATGATAAAAATGGAGCAATTAAGTTTTGTTAGAAACAGATTGGAAGAAGTCTGATTTTTTTTATAAGCAAGTTGTTTTTGTTATTTACAATTTACAACATGCAGGATAGTAATATTGACTAATTATATCATTGAGGAATTAATTATGAATATTGTTTTTATTTGGAATGTCATAGGTAAAATACATAGGCTAATATAAATTATCTAACACTATACATTCCATGAACATATTACTGTAACATTTTTAACACCACCTACCGAACATTTTAACTAATCTTCTTTATGTGCAGCATGATTTTATAAAGTATAATGAAATGTGGTTGAACATTTGAACAAAAGGTGTGTTGTGTTTTGCCCAATCTTTGGTCTTTATAGCAGTTGTCTGGTGTATGGAATTATCACAGGGGCATTTTGTGATGCACAGTCAATTCTTCTCACTGTTAAAAAGGTCCGATAAATTAGAAACAGATTTTCGTAATTTACGGAAAATCTGTTTTAGAAAACAATAAGAATAAAAAAACAAAAAACATAAAAATGTTAATTACCTGAAATATTTTCAAAAATTTTTTTTTTTTCTGCTGGCACATATTTCCGGCATTTTTTTGTGGTTCCGTAATTTTAAATTACCGGACAAATTCTGTTAAAATAACACATTTTTTTCCGTAATATGAGACAAATTTCTGTAAAAAAAATAAAAAAAATAAAAAATTGACAAAATTTCCTGTAATTTACCCTAAAAATAAATACTGGAAATACTGCCTGCCAAATTTCCGTAAATTTACGGAAATTTTTTTAACAGTTAACGTCCACAAAAAAGTTGAAAGAATTTTAATCATTGAATTGTAGGATTAAGTATAGTAATGTGTTAACTTCGTATTTATTGTTTTTAGCGGAAGGAAATAAAATACAGTTCCACTGGGGTCCACGTGAATGCACACAATTTGGCAAAACAGTAAAACGGCACTGTCAGAATCAATTTTAATTTTGGAAATAAGTTTTTCCAGGGGATAATCTAAGTGAAACAAAAATTAGTTTGCTAGGATCACGAAATGCACCTTTAATATTTTTTCGGATTTGATTTGGGTTAGCTGCTATCATTTGTGCCTCAGTAGGTCTAACTTCTACTAGTTACAGGTGAAAAAATATGCAGGGGTTATTGTGGTTAAAACGGTCATAAGGAAAGGAAATAAAAATAACTAGTGGTATCGAAGATAGCTGGACGGATTGTGATAACGCGTGGTGCTACGAAGAACACCACAAAAATAGACAGACGGTCGGGGGAAATACCACAATGGCATGTTATTGGCTGCCTTCTCGCCGGACATTGACACGTCTTTATACATTTTGGTGTTAACCCTTCACACATTATTCATATAAATAAACTGCCGGGGACAAAACCCTTGTTTTTTCTCCCATTCGTTGCTCAAAACAAAATATCCCATCTATTACATTTTCTTTGGCACAATGGTTCATAATGCGATAATTTCAACCCCATTGTAATGTTCATGTATACCTGATCTCATACATAAGCCTATATCCACTGCTATCATGCAAACCATAATTCTGCGGCCGCAAAACAGACAGTCATGTATACTGGCCCATGTTATACACAAAATCAATTCCTCTCATCGCCTCCGCGAAACATATACGTACACACCATGGAGTTAATACCTCCATGTACCACTGTCAACAAATCAATCACCATCAACATCATCACGATACACAAAATATCTATTTTACATCGCTTACGCATTTACTCGTGGCAGGGACTAATTACAAACGTATACACACCGCGGTATACCCCGTACTAACGGGAACTACCGGCACACGAGATCGGGTCGCTCTGCGTCATATTTCTTCACCACGATCGTATGGACACTACAGGCAGAAATTATACACACTGACATTGGTGCGGTGTACATACGTAGGAGGCTGTACCCAAAGCGAAAATAAACATCTGCGATTAAAAACTATTGATGCTATCAAATGACACAAATGGGAAATTGTTAGTAGTTCAAAAATCTTGTGAATGAACTAAAACTATGTTCATACTCAACTGCTAAGGGGGGTAACCCACAGTTTTATAAAGACGTATTTGCCGAAAATTGAAAAAAATATTGGCCTTTCAATTTTGTGAAAAAAAATCCCTCCTGTCCAGTATAAATCCATCCATTTTTAGTTCATCACAAGCACAATGTTGGAGCAAACATCTGGGTCCAAATCGATCTGTATCCCTTATCGTTTTGAGAACCTGTTGTTTTGCATGCGATAACTTTTGCAAAAATCAAAATGTTCAACAACGCAGGTCAAAGTTCGATAGTTCTTACGACTGCTCATTTTATTGTTAAAATAATTGATTAATTTATTGGCACTTATTTTAATTTTGCAGATAGACTTACGAATAACATTAAAATAAACATGAAAGGTTTTGAAATTTTTTTATTAAAAATACAAGCACTTGTGTCAATATTCGCCAACAATGTGTTCATGACTTGATAAAGCAATAAAATACATAAGAATTAAAAATAAAGAAAAATAAAGAAATGTTCTGCATTTTCGCTCACATCTTTGGAATAGAACTCAGTGGGGCGTTAACCACGGGGGGGCAGGGGGGGCAGACTGCCCCTCGGACAACTAAAATGGGGACGGAGAAGCTAAAAAATGGGGACGATAAGAATGGGGAAAGGGGAAAATATGGGTCTACCAGCGAGCGAGCGGGAAGCGTCCGGGAAAAATGGGGAAACTTCTTGAGTCCCTTGCCCCCTCGGAGGCTCAGGATCTGGTTACGCGCCTGATGAACTGTCCACAGCTACGGACTGAATATCCAATTTGAGTCAACTTGAATGCAACGAAAAGCTTATCGTTGAGTCAATTTCAAATCTGCTCTGACAAATAATAAATTTTTTCTGTACGTGTGCTTGAACCGACCGTGTCAGCGTCATTCTTTTCTTGATTAGTTATAGACTTCGGTCGACGTTATCGAGTATATCCTGTAGATGTAAATTTTCAAGCTAAAGTTTAAATATTAATACAATTTGCAAATATTAACAATGTCTACTCCAAAAAAAAAACCTAAAAACGATGTCCTGTTTGCGTCATTGTAAAAAAAAGTATAAAAAAAACTGGTCGGGTCGCCAGCATAATTTTTACAAAACTAAGAACAACATTAAAAAGGACTTTAAAGTAGTAGATGGTTTTTTAGTTTTAAGTTGACTTTATTACAGAAACATGTATAAAAGAATCTCCATAAATGAATTAACGTAGATGTTTGATACATGAGCAAAGATTTGCATTAGAACCAATCACCTTGTTTACAACGTGATCTCCCGTTACCTTTGACCTTGGTGTGTGACATTTGACCTCACATAGTTCTAAGCTTTAATTTAACATAGGTTACACCCTCCTGCATTTCAAATAAAGAAAATATAAAAAACGCCCAATTGGGCTGCAAAATGTGTTAAACTGAATCCCAAGTTATAAGCTTAATTTAACATAGGTTTTACACCTTCCTGTCATTTCATGAAAGAAAATAAACAAAACGCCCAATTGGGCGCAAAATTGTGGTTTAAAACTGACATCCCCAAGTTATAATCGTTAATTTAACATAGGGTACACTTTCCGTCATTTCAAATAAAGAAAATAGAACAACGCCCAATTGGGCGCACAATGTGTTACAACTGAATCCCCAAGTTATGAGCTTCAATTTAACATAGGTTACACCTTCTGTCATTTCAATAAAGAAATTAGAAAAAACCCCCAATTGGGCGCAAAATGTGTTAAAACTGAATCCTTAAGTTATAAGCTTTAATTAATTTAACATAGGTTACCCTTCCTGTCATTTCAATAAGAAAATAGAAAAACGCCCAATTGTGTCGAAATGTGTTAAAAAACTGAATCCCCCAAGTTATAAGCTTTAATTAATTTAACATAGGTTTACACTTCCTGTCATTTCAAATAAAGAAGATAGAAAAAACGCCCAATTTGGCGCAAAATGTGTTCAAACTGAATCCCCAATTTTTTTTTTTAATATTTTTAAGCATTTTAGGTTACACCTTCCTACATTTCAATAAAGAAAATAGAAAAACGCCCAATTGGGTCGCAAAATGTGTTAAACTGCATCCCCAAATTACTAAGCTTTAATTTAATGTTAGGTTACACCTTCCGTCTTTTCAAATAAAGATGTTACCTAAACTTCTCTAATATACCATCAACAATTTACATGGTAAAAGCTTCAATCATTACGTATTATAACTCTACGTGGCCTATCATTTTCTTACTTATAACTCTCCTATTTGTTACTCACCCTTTATCTATCCCTGGCAACGTTTTACAAACTCCATCAAAAGCAAGTCTCACAGAGCTCAAAATTCAAAGAAAATGCTTTTTTAAGCCATTTTCAAACATGCCATGATGTTATTCTTTGTCTGACCTTGCCTCGCATTACACACCCAACGATAAAACTCCAAAATTAAAAAAAAAAAAAAAAAAAAATATTTTTCATAAAAGAACATTTAATGAAAGACCTTCAGCTATAGAAATTGACTCCTTCGTCAATTTGGAGGGCAGTGGTTTCTATAGTCGGGTCGCCTTAGCGACCCACAAAAACTTGGGACCGCCTATATCACATAATACGTAAATGCAAAAAAACACAACACCACAGATTTTATCTAGATATAGAGAGAGAACGAGGGACCGCTAGTATCACATAATAATTAACGCAAACAAAAAAAAAAACAAAAACACAAACACCAAATAAAACAAATTTTATATTATATATAAGAGAGAACCTAGTTGGTCCTACTTTAGACTTTTTTTATTAAACTTATTTAATGTCCACTTTGATAAATATTATTTATCAAATTGTGGAACTCCTCCACTAAGTAATGGATGGTTCAGTTTTAATATAAATTTACAAAATTTAATTTTTTAGGTTTTTTCTTTTTTTAATGTTATAATGATTTAATGGATTTGTGTAATTTTTAGCTAATGCATTCATTTCTGGATGCCTTTTGGGGCATTACAATTGATAGTGTGTTTTTGCTTTGAATCTGCATATACCGCTAATTGCTTTTGATGGGAAGCATCTTTTTTTTATTTTTGGAAGATAGCTCAGCAAATTCCGTAATGAAATTTACAATTCTGTCTGGATGTGTGGACTGCTTCCGGGTCCTTCTTGTGATTGACCTAAAATGGATGTATTCTACTGACAGGAAGGCATTTTTTATCACACCAAAATTGAAAGGCCAATTTTTTTCAATATTTCGGCAAAATAGTAAAAAAAACTGTGGGTTACCCCCCCCCCAGCAGTTGAGTATGAACAAATTTTAGTTCATTCACAAGATTTTGGAACCTACATCCCATTTGTTCATCTTGATATCATCAACAGTTTTGAGTAGAAAGTTTTTGCGTAATCCAAGCTAGCAAATATATAGGTTCCAATGTGACCGCCATTACCAGTCACATTACCAATTATTTTTTCAATTTGGTTTCAAATTCGGACAGTATAAGTAGTAGACTAAACCCTTAGTTAACATTTGACTTCATTATATCAAGAATTATTCCCCCAAGTTGTTTTACTTTTTGCTGTTCATAAACCAAAAACCCTTAAAGTGACAGGGGTAGATTTTTTGAGGATATAACTTTCTCTCAAATTTCACTGGATCGGTCGTAGACCACCTACCGAGAACGTTTCGATGGTTTATGAACCAACAAGTAAAAAGAAACCACAAACCTTGTTTTTAAATAACTTGCCTGCTATCGCAATCGTCCCCCAAGAAAACCATGCTTTGACTTAGAACAACTCTTTTCTAGAAAACGTTAATGCTTTTGTATGTGGTTTCGTCCGAACCGGCGCCGGGGTTTCCTAATGGGAAAGACATAGAGGTTAATAAGATTATTTAATGAATGGTGACTCAAATTTAGTCTCATTCCTCATGTATTTGAGGTCCTACCACCCTATCGACTCCAAGGTCCGAGCACGAAACGTATACACAACCACAAGAGATACAGTGGCTCAGGCAACACAACGTATACCCTACGTATTGACCGGTCTGCTTATGTCGAACCAAATTTTGCTCAAATTTCCTTTCTAGACGGGATTTGTCAAAGTTCATCCCATGTTTTTGTGAAGTAAATTAAAGAAACTGACTGTCATGAATTCACCCCTAAAATACAAAACTCTTTGAAATTTGAGAAATAGAATAACATACCATAAGTCTAGAAGTATAAGTAGTTAAAAATAAAAATATTGTGTCATAATGTAATTTCATATAGATTAACACTCAATAGATTTCTTGCCTTGTATTTCGGCTACAGAAATGTTCTTAAAAAAGAGAAAACATGCGATTTGGATTTGCCTGTAATTTCAATTACAAAGCAGAGGCTGAATTTCGTATTTGCTCCTATACGAATTAAAAATTTCACAATTTTTTGTACCAAAGAAAACCCTTTCTCGCTTACGCCTTTCAGATGGGATAATTTGATGAACTCTTGCATTGGGCAAAAATCAGTACTTTCGATTTTTAAGGGACACCCGATGTGTGAAATCTCTCGTGCACCTTTAAAGATTAGCAAATAAATCCATGAGAACGACAAAAATGTGGAAATGCTGTTTTTACTTAATAATCAGGGATAGTGTGTACAATTCCATATAACTGCTATTCCGTCTAAAGCGCCCCAATGTGCTGACAGAAACAGCACTCTTAAACTACACACACGACTACAAAAACAAAATGCACTATGAAAACTCAAAATGACTCTGAACAGATGTGTTTTAAAGGAACCCTTGAATTCAATCAGTCTTAGCATTTCTGATATGTGATGGTCATGTGTTCCATAGCTCAGGAGCTGCATGAGAGAAAGCTTTTTGTCCGTAAGTGACTGTTTCTACACATTTGCGCTGTAGCGTGATTGCATTATTGGAACGCAAGGTGCGAGCTGGTTTCTTAAAGGTCCATGGCCCGATCGCTAATACCCTCGTCCCCAGAGCCCCAGATTTTACCGGAAGTGGTCAACATTTTGGTATCAGAAGAAAGCTACTATTTTTCTCATTTACCCTTTGAAATCTTAGAGCCAAAGGATGTTTGGTTTGGAAGTTATGAGCAAAAATGTGTCCCATTTTGGTCGACCAATATTAATTTTACACAGTACTCTATGGGGGCTTACAAAATCACATTTTTCGCTCTCACATCAAAACGGATTGAAATATCGGTGCGAAACTTCAGACGCGGCTTTGGATGAAGGCCAATCTAATCAAGATGTATTAAGAGTGATAAACTCATATCCTTAAATCGGACCATCCCCCTTTAACTTATTAGGTTCAGTATATATTTTGGTGTCCAATTGTTCCAGGAGATTATAAGAATCGAGAGTTTGAAACAATCGTTGGTTTGATAGGGTAGAGCCAATGAAATCTTGCAAATTAGGAGTGGTGTTGGTTTCTTGGTAATTTGACGAGGCGAAAGCAGCCGCAATTTCTGGATGCATTGGAGTGTTTCACTGATAATCAGGAAGACCGTATAAGATGCTATTGATCGAGTCCAGTCTAGAATTTATGAAAGCATGCACAGGTTTCTCAGTGCTGACACGGTCCAGATGTTAGAACAAAGATCAATAATGTTTGTGTGTGAGGTCAAACTGTATTGATCATGGTGCAAAATATCACGCTGAAAATCTGCAATACT
>JAMKCH010012217.1:0-27177 GCA_023653785.1 Ophioderma brevispina
AGAGCTATGCGCTCTGTAGCCATGCGCACCGATACACTCTAATATCAAAACAGCCCTATTATAATTATTATACACCCCAAAACCATTGCACTCCTGGATTAATGGTATCAGGCAATTATTGTATCTACTCAATAAAGAGTATACACCAATCCGATTTTACACATTCCAACACCTCACTGGCAGCCATAGCTGGGGTGCATCCTGCTTGAATTCACCCAAATGTGCAGATTAAGTGTAGCTTTTGAATTATACTTTATCAAGCGTGGTACAGACGTACAAAAGATTTGGGTAGGTTTTGGGTTGGAGGCCCCCAGTAATGGCGGATCAATTCTGACCATCATTTGGTTGGTCGGATTTGTCTATAAGGTAAAGTACAACCGGGCTGTATTTAATTCTATTGAGTAATTTCAATAAGTAATCTTTTAAGTAATCACCAAGCGTGTATTTCAATTGAGATAGCTCAAAATGTTTGAATCAGTACAACTCATAAAGAGGGCGAGGTGGCCGAGCGGTCTAAGGCGCTGAACCGTCGACGGGGTAAAAGCGGCCCTGGTCCGAGTCCCGCAAGAGTCGGGTCTCTTGGTCATACTCAAATAGTTCCTATAAGGTCGGAAATTGCATACTCGCATAAGTGTGATGCGATTATGGAATTTCTCCTCGCTCCTACCCATTGCATAGAATGTGCATGTGTATGCAATGGGTGCCCGGCGCTTCATGGTTAGGAGAGTCATGTAAAGCTGTTGGTCCTGTGTGTCAGAGGAGTCAATCCTGAGCACGTAAAAAGTTACAGACCTCATCGATAAGAGTAGGCGATCATCCCGGGTCTGTTACCTGCACTCATCACTCTAGGTACCAGAGTCCCTTCCATCCCGCACTAGGCCAGCGTGGAAGGGTTGGCCTTAAAGGTGCATTTCGTGATTTAAACCCTTCTGTTTTGTTTATGTTTCGCTAGATATCCTTGAGAAAAGCCTATTCCCAAAATTTCAGTTGATTCTGACCTTGCACTTTTATGAGCAAAATGTTCATATCACAATCTCCCATAGACCACTGTACAGTAATTTCTGTCCGTTTACGGACAGAAAATACAAAATCGCGAATTTCTTGCAGAGACCATTGAATTTGCACGTCAGATTGGGCACACATAATATACTTAGCCCGACGGTTCCGATGATATAAAAATCTCAACTTTTCTGAGGTAAGTCGGGGGGACGAGGCTGTGGATCACGAAATGCCCCTTTAATCCAGCATGGAAACATGTTGAGGTTTCGTCCTGCAGTGGACTGATATGTAGCTGATGATGATGAAAACTCATAATGATTTTTTTTATTTTTACATTTACTCAAAATCACAATACTTTATTGCATTTATTTATCAAATTAATGATGTAGGTATGTGGGGAGATAGGGAAAAGAAAAGAGGGAAAACGGTATTACGTGCCTTGTTTTACATTGTATGATTCATCTCAATACGTTAGCTGTATATTACACATGTAAGCCTACCTAACAAGGAATCAAATTCATGGTCCTCTGCTTATGAAATCAAATACCTAACAATAATACCCTTCCTTACAGGGAATATATGAGATAATTTCAATATCTATCATAAATTTAAAAAAAAATAAGATACTAAATTACTGTTTGTTGTTGTCCTTTTTGGCTTTACAAAGTGCCTTGTTGTTATAACTTTAATTTGTCAACTTAACTGATTTGAGTCTGTTTACTTAAATTACAACTTCAACAATCAATTAAGTTACAGCTACAAATGTAAAATGAGTAACTGCTACCAATTTTATGCACAATTCACAGTAACTTAATATATGTATGTTTTATGTTGTTAACATTTCTCAAATGAAAGAACTTAGGGGTATTTGTGACAAATTTAAGCCTTTGTTATTTACATATATAAAAAATCATTAGATTGAGTATTTACGATTAATCAGTTTGAGCCACAATTGCTAAGAGCACTGATCATTTTTTGAGTGTGGATAAAAGAAGATACAGAAACAAAAATATAGAAATAAGAAAGAGGAGGTCACCACCACACTATTTTCTTTCTGACATTTTTGACCTACTATTGCTGACAGAGAAAAAAATCGCCAGTTAAAAATTAACTGGCAACTTCAAGACGGTAACTAGGAAACCATAATATAGCGTCTCAAAAGCAGTGTTCAGTAAATCATCACAATCCAACTATTGTTGATAAAGCTACAGCCTGTACAACGTCCACAGTAAGTGTTTGCAATTGGATAAGAAAAGATGAACCTCTGAGTTGTAACGCGGTTACGTCAATGACAATAATTTTTATTGATATAAATATATAGGTTTTGGTATTTGGAATCGGCGTTATGATACACTTATTCGCTGTATGATTTAGTATGATTCTAAAACAAAATATTTTAAATGTGTGACGTTATATTCGTATTTAAACCCGATGTTCAGTGAATACGCAAATATTATTTTCCTTTATTGTGGTGTCTCTGTTTTAAAACCATTGGCTCTCTGTGAGCAATTTAGAAGGCTGGCCATAAAACGAGAGAATGGAAATGTTCATATTATTTGAAACATGACACCAGTCTTTTGGATCAGTGACGTCTACTTATTCCTCCAAAACTTCGGTAAGACGCGATGTCATGTAATTGTAGACCCGGTCACATTAAAGGCGTATTGCATGAATGGACCACGACATTTCTTATTTTACATATTTGCTAGCTTAAAATTTTAATTTGAATCTAATTTACAGCTAATTCACCCCATGTAAATTTAAAAAAAAATAAGATACTAAATTACTGTTTGTTGTTGTCCTTTTTGGCTTTACAAAGTGCCTTGTTGTTATAACTTTAATTTGTCAACTTAACTGATTTGAGTCTGTTTACTTAAATTACAACTTCAACAATCAATTAAGTTACAGCTACAAATGTAAAATGAGTAACTGCTACCAATTTTATGCACAATTCACAGTAACTTAATATATGTATGTTTTATGTTGTTAACATTTCTCAAATGAAAGAACTTAGGGGTATTTGTGACAAATTTAAGCCTTTGTTATTTACATATATAAAAAATCATTAGATTGAGTATTTACGATTAATCAGTTTGAGCCACAATTGCTAAGAGCACTGATCATTTTTTGAGTGTGGATAAAAGAAGATACAGAAACAAAAATATAGAAATAAGAAAGAGGGCACCACCGTGAATCGAGACGAAGGACAATATTTTCTTTCTGACATTTTTGACCTACTATTGCTGACAGAGAAAAAAATCGCCAGTTAAAAATTAACTGGCAACTTCAAGACGGTAACTAGGAAACCATAATATAGCGTCTCAAAAGCAGTGTTCAGTAAATCATCACAATCCAACTATTGTTGATAAAGCTACAGCCTGTACAACGTCCACAGTAAGTGTTTGCAATTGGATAAGAAAAGATGAACCTCTGAGTTGTAACGCGGTTACGTCAATGACAATAATTTTTATTGATATAAATATATAGGTTTTGGTATTTGGAATCGGCGTTATGATACACTTATTCGCTGTATGATTTAGTATGATTCTAAAACAAAATATTTTAAATGTGTGACGTTATATTCGTATTTAAACCCGATGTTCAGTGAATACGCAAATATTATTTTCCTTTATTGTGTGTCTCTGTTTTAAAACCATTGGCTCTCTGTGAGCAATTTAGAAGGCTGGCCATAAAACGAGAGAATGGAAATGTTCATATTATTTGAAACATGACACCAGTCTTTTGGATCAGTGACGTCTACTTATTCCTCCAAAACTTCGGTAAGACGCGATGTCATGTAATTGTAGACCCGGTCACATTAAAGGCGTATTGCATGAATGGACCACGACATTTCTTATTTTACATATTTGCTAGCTTAAAATTTTAATTTGAATCTAATTTACAGCTAATTCACCCCATGTAAATTTAAAAAAATGCATTTTAAGCCTTAAGATGTTCTCATTTCGTCAGGCATTCGATACCAGGGCCTAAATTCATAAAACCTTGCTAGTTTAGCTGGCAACTAAGGCCTAGTAAGATTCTAAAATCCCTAGTATGCAACTACGGAGTTGACAACTAAATTGAAATTCATAAAACCTTACTAAGAACCTTGCTAACTAGTTACATACTAGGAAAATCTAGTTGCCAACTAGCTCAATCTTTTGTCTACAGAATTGGGTGCTTTCGGGCGGAATGGCCTTGCCTGCAGTGTGGGGAATGTAAATTCAATACATTAAATGACTACCATTTTGTGTTTGAGTGTGTTCATCTCAGAGCATTAACATGCTTTGATCACCTATAAACCATGATCAAAATGATGCCAATATAATTGTAGTAGCTTCCGTATATATAGGCATGTACACACGAGCAAACCTATTTCGAGAGTTGAGATTTGAAAGAAATATTAAAGAACTTCTTTAAATCTGCTGTAATACTGCTTTTGAGAAATTTGATGTTTAATATTTTCAAATGTTTTCACATTTTCTTAAATCACTCAAAATGTAAACATCTCATAAAGCTCATATATGGTACTGTAAGCAAACATATAAACTTTAGTAAACAAAGAACATTTTTTTAATTATGAACAGCAGAATTAAAGAAATTCTTTAATATTTCTTTCAGTAAGGTTTGATAATTTATTTTCATTTCAAATATACAAGCATTATTTTTGGGCCTGTATTTACACAAGTTCCTCCTTTCCCTTTTCACTGATGCTATTACGGCATTATGTTAATGCAAATGAAAATTGAAGACAAACTTTACTCACATTTTTTTTTATCAAATGATATATACATTGTTTTAATTTAAATTTCACATAACTATAATCAATAATTTGTAACAATAAACTTCAGTGTTAATTGTCTTGTAAAATATTTACAGAAATAATAATAATAATATTGTTTTCTTCACTGATTTAGTTGCCAACTAGTGAGTTAGAGTTGCTCTGGATCAACTCTAAATTTAGCAAGATTCTTAGAATGCAACTAGCACTAGTAAGGTTTTATGAATTTCAACTAGTAATCAACTAGGCTTAGCTGGCAACTAAGTCCCATTTTAGTTGCCAACTAGGCTTAGTAAGGTTTTATGAATTTGGGCCCAGGTGTACAGCCAATACATTAAATGACTACCCTTTTGTGTTTGAGTGTGTTAATCTCAGAGCATTAACATGCTTTGATCACCTGTGAACCATGATCAAAATGATGCCAATATAATTGTAGTAGCTTCCGTATATATAGGCATGTACACACGAGCAAACCTATTTCGAGAGTTGAGATTTGAAAGAAATATTAAAGAACTTCTTTAAATCTGCTGTAATACTGCTTTTGAGAAATTTGATGTTTAATATTTTGTACTAAACAAATCTATTCATTACTCAAAATGTAAACATCTCATAAAGCTCATATATGGTACTGTAAGCAAACATATAAACTTTAGTAAACAAAGAACATTTTTTTAATTATGAACAGCAGAATTAAAGAAATTCTTTAATATTTCTTTCAGTAAGGTTTGATAATTTATTTTCATTTCAAATATACAAGCATTATTTTTGGGCCTGTATTTACACAAGTTCCTCCTTTCCCTTTTCACTGATGCTATTACGGCATTATGTTAATGCAAATGAAAATTGAAGACAAACTTTACTCACATTTTTTTTATCAAATGATATATACATTGTTTTAATTTAAATTTCACATAACTATAAATCAATAATTTGTAACAATAAACTTCAGTGTTAATTGTCTTGTAAAATATTTACAGAAATAATAATAATAATATTGTTTTCTTCACTGATTTAGTTGCCAACTAGTGAGTTAGAGTTGCTCTGGATCAACTCTAAATTTAGCAAGATTCTTAGAATGCAACTAGCACTAGTAAGGTTTTATGAATTTCAACTAGTAATCAACTAGGCTTATTTGGCAACTAAGTCCCATTTTAGTTGCCAACTAGGCTTAGTAAGGTTTTATGAATTTGGGCCCAGGTGTACAGCCAACCTCGGGATTAGGAATTACTTGGACAACAGAACCAAAACCTCATCTATTACCACCATCAAATGTGAAGTTCCCCAAAATTCGATTCCGGGTCCCTTACTATTCTTCTCTTTATTAACGATCTGCCCAACTGTTTTTTCTGCTATAAAATTTATAATATTTGCCGATGACACTAATATCATTTGTTCCAATAATGACCTTAAATCTCTAGAATCACTTTGCAGTAGAGGGCATATTCAAAGCGAACTTTTTGGGAATCTCTTTTTTACTTGATTGTCCATTACACGAACAGTCTTCTTCGTATACAATTACAAATGAAGAGCGCCGCTCATTGCTCTCATTACTGAATGGTGACGTCATATTTGTGATACAGCTCGGGGAGATTTCGGAAATTCTGAAATGTGTGTTCCTGACGTTCGAGAGACCTCAGGTGGTCAAAATTATATGTGCAATGATAATGGAAAAATCCGGTATGGTCTCGGCTATCGGAAGCTGAAAACAGAATTTAAATAAGACTTTTTTTTACTTGTTTTTGTGTTAGTAACGTTGCGCCATGAGTCAATCCCGGAAATTGAGGGTTGAAAAAGTACTCCTAAATAATCGTAGATTATGCGCGGTATAATGTGACTAGTGAGATGTACTATCTGTGTCGGTATTACTTAGATCATTCCTGAACCCACAGTGTCATCATTGCAAGGTGACATTTAATTTTACAAAGGTGACATAGCAAATATGCATGGCTATTTTCCGGCAGTGGAACCAAGTTTGAATTGGGAATTGATTATTGAGTATTGATTCCTGTCATAATTATATGCGCCGAACCGTGTTTTGTGGCGCGGTCAAGCATGGTTTGCATGACACGTACAATGTACATACAGATTTACTGTTTTCGGTTGTGTGTATATTGCAACGAGGTGAATTTGAACTTAGGTCAGTCAGGAATGTACTACTCATGCGCGAATTGCCGTCGGTGACTAGCGTCGGTGACTTGTCCTTCGAATCTTCTATACAGGCTTCAATAGAGAGGTTTGTTTGTGCATTATGCCTTTGGAACGTTCTCGGTGGGCGTTTTGCGGCTGATGAAATGCGGATTGTGAGAGATTTGTATGCTAAAAAAATATCCTCCTGTCCATTTAATTTTTTTTATCATGGATACGGTGATTTTTTGTATCAGCATGGATATGTAAATGTATTATTATGTATATGTCTAATTCTCTCTTTTTTACTGTTTTTTCATTATTTTTATTCTTCATTATTCTATTTATCATTATCATATTGCCAACATACTTGTCTGTCCTCACTTGTCTCGTTTGTCTTGAATGCACTTTTCTCATGTCTTTTTTATTTGTAGTGGCCTTGTTTTGCCGATTAAGTGTTTAATATAGCTTGAATATTTGCTCAAGCAAGGCGATTGCTTTATGGAGAGGGAACATTTTGAGGGCGATAAAGCGGCCTGTTAAGGTGAATAATAAACAATGCCTATCTTTGAATAACATGTCTGAGCAATCAAACACACGTGCAAGACCTAGCTAATTCATTTTCCCATACATTATAGAATAAACTGTAACTATTGTGTGTCGCCCGGGTCTTGCCCTGGTCCCTGGATATTCAACAAAGAAACCAAGTATAGCAAACCCGGTGATCAGGTGAGCATCGAGTGTTATTTAATCGAAAGCATCTAGGGTTGAATCAATGAATCTGTACATGCCTTGAGCTTGGGGTCTGATATGTTTGTTAGCCCGGTCCCTTCCGGCTATTCGCTAATCGAGAAGACCGCTGCCACCGAAAATTTGTGCGCGGAATCCACTGCGTGCGCTGCTAACTCCGCCGTGATACTAGTTCATAGGCATTTCTTACGGGTTATTTGTAGGATAGTGGAAGATGCGATTATCTGGCCGCCTTTATAATTTGGTATTTTGCCACCGCCTTTTATATAAGAGTATGTGTGAAAGGAATATCGCCCAGAGCTGTAAAAGGCAATAGATAAATTATACGCCACCTTTAGAGATTTACATTTTCAAGTAGCAAGTTCGTCTCGTATTAAGGTATTGAAATGAAATAGTGATTACCGAAAAATTATGACGCTGTGAAATTTCCTCGGGAGATGTTATTTAATACAAAGATGCATTTTTTGGTACAAGTTATATATCGGAGAAATATAAAGGAGAACATGAAAAACATTATGTCATCCTAATGCAGAGTTATGCAGGATCCCATGGAATAAAGGACATTTAGTATGGACTAAAATGAGGGCTTTCCCCATCTCAGATTGAAAGTGGAGAAAGACCAACATCAAGAGTGCGTTACTTTTGAAAAGAAATATGACCTTGTCAATCATATTAATCATTAATGCTGAGAAAAGAGTGGAGTGTTTTCCTTATGTACTGTTGCATTTAAGGTCATATTTCAGACTCCTTTAAATTACCAAAATTTTAATTATGCAAATGAAAAGGTCGCTAATTGTCTGGCGGAAAAACAATCATATATGGTAATATCTTTGCGGGAAGTCAGAAAATCGCCTTCATATTTATGCATGTAATTTTATACCTAGGTTTCCAACTTTTGGTGAGACTTCATAGGGACAGAATGGCAAAAAATACTCAAACATACTAAAATTAAGCCAAACTAAAATTACTTCAACTCAGAAAATAACTTTGCTATTTATATTTTGTCAAAATTTGCTGAATATTATCTTCATCATCGTATTTATGGTTGCTAGGGCACTAACATCATTGTCAGCATTCGTTATGTATCTGGCATGCTTTTTGAAAAGCATACAATTGCTGCTGTATCTACAATTCGCTTGGCGCCTTTTCATTTTGTTGGGTTCATAATCTAGAGCGATTTACCGCTGACCCTTTTTATTTGTAATGTTAAATTATCTTATTTCCAAAAAAAAAATCTATTTTAATTGGCCCCCAAATACAATCTTAAGTGATTACATTTGAAAGATTTTACATATCAGGCGTTCATTAAATATTGAAATTCCTGATTTTTCACTGGTATAAAGCTTTCCATCAAATATCCATATATGAAAGGATTAAGCTAATAATTGTTTCTTTGGTACAAATATTGTGGAAAATCTTTTGAGTACCTGATCTATATGAAATCGCTACACATGACACAAAATATGGATGCCTTGAAATCTCTCGTTACACCTTTATCTTTCATTCCAGAGACATACCAATAATAATTTCCTTTCACCTTATGTACCTTGAGCCCCTGTATTTTGCATATTATGAATCCTGTATACTACCATTGAGGGTCCAGCTGGAAGCCAGTCTCCGCCTCTTATAGGGCGCTTTCACGGGAGGTCATTAGGTTAACTTAGCCAGACCGGTCCTACAGAACAACCGAAGCCTGCAGAGAATGTAAAAGAATCATCTGCAGAAATATCTGAATGTTCAGGTGAATCAAGTGCATATATTGTATTCTTCACTGCATCTTGGATAATCTGGGTATGACATGAATTAGGAATAGCTACGGAATAGCCATGGTCAATTCAAGGTTGTCACATAAACTGTATATGATAACCATGCATAGATCACGATATGACCATGGTTAGTCCATAGCTATTCCAAATGATTCCAATAACTTAATATGGGAGCCATATACTCTATTCCAGTTGTGTCTTCAATAGGGGTGTATGGAATTCTCGTTCATATTCCATAGAACATTGTCTTATCTGTATGTGTTTTTGGAAGTTCAGATATCTCTCATTAGGAAAAGTTATGCTAAGGTTTGTGTGTAATCAAAAGCTGTTGGTGGACACCTGTTTTCATAATAGATCCACTATTCAAACATATAATGCGTTGTTTTGTTATTTTACACCATTGATCGATAAGTCGTTTAATGTTTTCATTGTAATGAATATTTCATTAAGCCAGTGATGAAATATTTTATTTTTATTCTTTATCTTAATTTCTTAAAACTTTGTAATTACAATTTGAACAAAAAGGATTTCATTTTCAAGACTTTAGAACACTATTATTTCTACCACCCAGTGCCGGTGTGAAAGTAATCATAGTCCGGCAGGTATCATAGCCCCGGGCTCGATAGACGACAACGGAATAAAGCGTGAACTAATGTTGCATAAAGAATCAACTGAATCGATTGCCCTATTGTTCACCATTGTTCCCGGACTGTGAGCCCGGAGCACAAACAAAGCTCTCCATTGACGCCTGTATAACAAATTTTAGTGACAAATCACCGACGCTGAATTCGCGCATGTGTAGTACATTCGGGTGACTGAACGAAATATACACCACAATCGAATGTGTGTATATTGTACGTGTCATGCAAACCATGCTTGACCGCGCCCACAACACGTTTCCACGCGTATATTATGACAGCAATCAATACTCCATTGCAATTCCCAGTTCAAACTTGGTTCCACTGCCGGAAAATAGCCATGCATATTTCCATTGTCACCTTATTTAAAGTGAATGTCACCTTGCAATGATGACACTGTGGGTTCAGGAATGATCAAGTAATACCGACACACATAGTAGATCACTAGTCACATCATATCGCACATAATCTACCATTATTTAGGAGTACTTTTTCAACCCTCAATTTCCGGGATTGACTCATGGCCACGGTACGACACCCTACAAAACAACAAAAAAACTGAACAACGGAAAGTCTTATTTAAATTCTGTTTTAGCTTCCGATAGCCGAGACCATACCGGATTTTTCCATTATCATTGCGAAATAATTTTTACCACCCGAGGTCTAAAAGTCTCTCGAACGTCATGAACACACAATACAGAATTACAATCTCCCCATGCTGTATCGCAAATATGACGTCACCATTCAGTTATGAGAGTAATGAGCGGCGCTCTTCATTTATAAAATGTATTGAAGAAGTGTGTACGTGCGGAGGAACATATCTCCTGACACACCGGCACTACGAGGGGGCATTAGGATTATTTCTCCCCGAATGTTTTTTCTTTTTCCAAAAAAAAGCTTTCAAGAAAAACAAAAATATCCCCCTACCTGTCACATTGCAAGTTAAAATTCACAGTATAAATTCTCGCACGCGCACATTCATGTCATATTAAAAATGTCATTTTAATGTCATATTTATATACTTTAAAATCATTAAAATTGCACCTATTTGGAGCGCTTCGCGAGAATTAAACAAATTTAACCTGAATATTTCACTTCACCTTGCCCCCTAAAATTGCCCCCCTCTCAATTTTGATCCTGGTCCCGCCACTGCTATCACTTTAGACTTACTGGTATGGGCTATAGTGCGTTTTTCGGTCGGCGTTCCCTTTCATGCAGTTAGATTTTTTTTTAAAAAATTCAAATAGATATAGAGCAAATAGAGCGTTTGTGTCCACTTAGAAAAAAATATGATCCTCGGTCATTGTGTGGTCGCTCGCTTTAATTGTTCCTAGATGGTTTGGGTGACCGCACTAAAATTTGACCCAATGGCGAATTGATTAAGTTGGACGTTCCAAATTGAAAAAAGAGGTAATAAATTCAGCAGATTGAAGTAAAACAGAATTGATCTAGGTGATGTCGATTTTTTTTTTCACACCAAAGTCATCTCAGTTTTAACTGCTAAAGGCTAATTTCTTATAGATTTATTATTTTAAATGCAAATCAACCAATACCGCAGAGTAAGTTAAATTAACCGGTATAAACACCATTTTAATCTAAGGAATAATTGATCATTTGAGGGATGTAGCACCTAAAATAAGAAAGTGTGTAAAGGAAAGCGGGGAAAATTAACACTTCGATTGTAGATTATATAATCGATGTAATGGTAGCAGCTTGCGAATCACATAAATCCAGTTTATTTCGACACAGTGTCACCCCCTCTGGTTTTCTTGTTTTGGTTAGCCAATCACTACGAACGGCACAATCTGCCCGTGCGTATTGTCTTTGTGGCCTAAAAGCTGCTTTTTGTTCCGCGGCTGTTTCCGTTACTTGGTTTTTTTTCTTCACCGATCAACGGTCGTGTTATTTTAAAATGCTCTGATCCATGCGTCCATATTTCACCACAGGGAATTTTGGGATCTGAACTACGTTTTTTGCTAATCCGTCACTTTATTCCCAGGACTGGGTAGTTGAATTGTTATTCAATATGGACGTAAGCGTGGTACTAAGAGAAAACCGACTGAATATAGATCTCAAAGCAGTAAACGATCACCCAAGTCAAGCATCGAAAATGATACTCCGTCCAAGACAACGCGGTTCCCATGCTAAGTCGAGTAGTGCCTTGAATTCAGCGGCTTCGACATCATGGAGTTCATTTCACAATCGATAGACAGGACTGCGTCTTCCCGTTCTAGTGGCTGTAAGTAGTGCGAGTGTGTCAAATGCGTGTGAACATTCTGGAGCTGGTAGTACGCGGCGCAATCCATATTTCTGTACCTGGTCATTGCATGGTGCAAAATTCAACAACTCGCCCAATTCAAGTTGCGTCATCAAGTCACATGCCGAAAATGTTCAATCAGTGTCTCAATCATCAGCCCCGGCAGTAGCCGAGATTCCTTCTTCAGTGAGTATTGCTTCTAATTTTCCGAACTTGGGCCCGCCTGTTACATTTCGGACAGAAATATCGTGTCCTTGTTGTCGCAAATGTACACGGGCCAGTGCCTGTTACTCTCAAACTCAGTGTCGCTGAATTCGGGAGCTTTCAAAGGATGTTCAGACTGTTATCGGATTTACCTCAGTAGATCGTGCTATTTCGGCGTCATCTTTCATTCCTATGGTGAACACTGTCGCATCCAATGTTCTTGCAAGTCACAAGCATTGTCCATACCATTCGGATTTGTGCAACCAGGTGGTGCAGTCATTTGCAGTCAAGTGTGCCCTTTCCAGACTTGGTGGTGAGCCTATTTCTACTTTAATTTTGTGTACTAAACCCCCCCTTTCGTTGCTATCTTTTCAGGTGTATCACCAGTTAACTCCATTGTAAATCTCTTAGGTGCTTGTTTGCTATAAATATGGAGAAAATATAAAGGGAATTGTGATTGATTTGGATCCAATTTTGGGATTATGAGATTCATCCACTAGTGATTCGATTAATTATCTCTCTCTCTCTGTTAATTATGCCGGGCAGGTGTTTTGGTGGCTTTCCCATAAAGGAAGTCGAAGATCGTATCAATTCATGCATGGACATCGGCTTTTTCATTTTTTCGCGGCTATTTGTCAGCCCCCCCCAATCGGCAAACGCACGAGCTGCTAAAATATGTGCACATCATCCGCACGGCAGCTTCCAGATTAGGGTTGGGGTTGGCCGCCAATTACGTCTGCAGTTTCGCATGGCGTCAGCATCGCATCCTTCAAATTCTTGGGATGTAATAGATAATGAACTATGGTCCCTGTTTTTTGACAGTTCCCTTTTCAATGCCTAATACCAAGTCCACGAGGTGGTCATAAGTGCGAGGATCGTATGGGTCCTTTCGCTGTAAAAACTCCCACGCATAGTGCAACACTGCCAACACCCCCGCCGTCTCAGAGAGCATGTGTGCTTCGCATTCAATGCTCATGTTGCATTACATGGGCTGCAGATACGCCGCATAAATGTAGAAGTGTTGCGTCAGTGGCACGGAGCCGTTCATAGCCTCAAAAGGTGCCATACAGTCTAAACTCCAACCCACTTTGTTAATGCAACTGGAGTTTCTAATCAAACTCCTACATGCCCTGGCCCCCCACAATGCCTTTGTTGTAAATATAGCTCGCCTATTGTTGTCTCGGAATTAATTGCCACTCCTTTGAAATAAATATCCAAAAAAATCTGCTGCTTCAGTTTTAAAAGATGGCTTTTTGCTTGGTTTCAAATTGGGTTATTCTCTGGCCCTAGGCTTCGGCGCGAGCCTCAAAACTTAAAATCATTGCGATTTCTTCCCAAACAGGCACGGGAAAATTAATGAAAGAGGTAAACTTAGGGCGATCGCAGGCCCTTTTAAACAATGTCCCATCTCTAATCTTGATTGTTTCCCCAATGGCATAATAACCAAGTCGGAAAAGGGACAGATTCCGTCTCATTCAACACCTTTCTTTTCCTGAAGGTCAGTCATACCGAGGGATAGATAAGAGCTATGCACTGTTTAGTATGCACATTTCGAGATGCGATAACACATTGTTGCGACAGAGTGGGTCAGAGGTGCACTCATGGCTAAAGCGGATATTGAATCGGCTTTTCGATTACTGTAGTGACTGCTGCCGATCAATCCGTTATTTCCAAGTATTAGGTATGAAGCTCGGCGAGGATTTCTTTGTCGATAAGCTCTTCTTCCCATGGGTGTATCTTGCTCGCCAGCGTTTATTATTTTTGAAACCTTCTCCCCACTTTATTGAATGGGTTATCCAAGGTTGAAACTCAAATCCGATTGTAATCCATTAAATGTCGATGATTACATCTTTGTAGGTGTTGAAAACAAACGTAATCCGCAAGCGTGTCAGCATCTAGTTGACGGCTTTCCAGAGGATTTTGCATGCAAAAATTGGGAGTTCCTTAGCTATGGAAAAATCAATTGGCCCTTTCAAAACAAAAATTGTTTACCATTGGCTAGAAATAGATACGTTACGGGCAACATCGTTTCTATTCCAGTGAGAAATTAGGCAAAAGTAAGTTTGCAAAAGTGCAGCCATGGTTGAAGCATGTGTTTCACACTCAGAACTCCATCGTAGTGGGTTCCCTATCTTATTTTCTGCCCCGCGCTGTCCACTCGGTAGACCATTCTAAGGCCGACTTTGAAATTGATTTGTCAGTGTGGTTCAAATAACGCGGCGTCAAATTAACACTTAATGATGGGTCGGAAAGCAGAACCTAAAATGTGGGCCACGTCATTACTATTTTGTGGCAGAATTTTAATGGGTCTTCACTAATCCCAGTGCAATTTTGGGTGTTGCGAAATTTCTGATCTCAGATTGTTTAACCTGATGCGAGCGGAGCATTGGGTTTGGTGGTTTTTTTTTCAAGAAGCTGGTTTCCAACATAAATGGGCCAACTTGCAGATTTTTTCAATGCCATTCCCCATCGATGGATGAATTCTTTCCAATTGTTGTAGCAGTAGCATTGGTTTTATGGGTAACAAATTACAAGGAAAAGAGTTGTTTTCATGACCGATAACGAGGCAGTTGTTTCAATTGTAAAACAAACCAAAACCTCAAAATGTGGCAAGATTTTAAACTCCTTCCTCAGATTTTTTGTGCTTCAATGCCTCAAACACAATGTTTCATTTATCAAGAATATACCCGGTCAGGATAATGTCACTGCCGATGCCTTATCTCGTGTCTCCAGGTAGACAGGTTTCGAGAAGCTGCACCAGAAGCCGAACAAGAGGGCCGTCTGTACCGGCTTTTCTATGGCCTCTTTAAATAATGGAGGTTCTAACGACTTTTTTGATAAATCTCATGGGCAGAAATACATGGGCAACATAAAGCCAAAGGATTGATTGTTTTTTTCAAAATTTTGTACTGTTTAGGTGCATTCTATTTGGCCAGCCACGTAACTTGGTGGCTGCATTTAAGCTCACCTTTCTCTAAACGGTTTATCTGGCCGCAACTGTATGTTGTCTAATTTGTCTGCAATCTCCATTTGTTCCCAAATCAATTTTTTGGCTGGACCCGACTGCAAATTTTTTAATATCTCATTAAAGAGGGTCTTAGGCCGCAGTAATAAGAGTTTGCGATAGTCGTGTTACCCCTTGACCATGCAAGTTATGTCCCCTCTACTTCGCACGCTACCAGCAGTATGCGTTTCCTCTTACGAATGTGCGATGTTCAGGGCTGCGTTTTTACTGGTTTATATATGGCTTTCTGAGAGTGAGCTAGTTTCGCTTTGCCATCGAAGCAGGGGATCTGTCTAATGCCATAGCTCTGGACTATATTCTTTGCGGTCTGCGCATAATTCTTTCCTGGTTTGCGCATCCTCACTTCAAAGCCAACAAAAAGGTGGACCGGAATTTTTTTGCAACCTACATTGGGCTGCAAACACCGGTCGACTTATGTCCTGTTGCCACTCTAAGGCTTACTTAATATTCGTGGTCACTCCGTTTTTCTTTCCCCCTCTTTGTTCATTTTGATGGTTCACTTTGACTACTTCTCAATTTAATTAATTCAATTCTAAAAAAAGGTAATTCTTGTTTAGCCCCCAGGCCTTATCCAGCCAAATACTCGGCACACAGCTTTAGGATAGTGTCAGCCACTTCTGCAGCAATCGCATGTCTTCCCCTAGAATGCCATCAAAAGTTTGGGGTCGTTGGCACTTCGATCTGTTTGATCTTATATTAGGCCTTTTTCGATTTCCATTTACCTACCCCTTTGAGCCTTTTTGTCAATTTCTTTTTTTTTTTTAACGGAGTTTTTTTTTTTACGATTTTTAATTTTTGTTATTTGTTCTCATTTGTTTATTGCAAGCTAATTTCTTTTAAGCTAATTTCTATTAATTTTATCATCGCCATGTTATCCCCATCTTTTATTGCTTTTATTTTTCCATTATTATTTCGTCCTTTTTCCCTTTGTTTTTGTGTTTTTTTTTCTTTGCTTCAGATACACTCGGACTTGGGTTGTAGGTGACCTTCCATTGTTAGGTGGGCAGGGTTGACACATCCAGCTGAGAGGGTGCGGGAGGAGGGGAAGTGGAAGGGTCTTAGTGGTGCACGAGTACATGGTCTGGCAAATCGAATTTCAACGCTGTTTGCGTCAAGAACCATTTCCGACCACGCTAAAGCTTCCACTTGGACAAGGACATTTTGTTGATGATGGCGTGTCCTAGACTTAGATTACAATTACCATCCAATTTAACCAGAATTCGGCACTGAACTCCCCAACACAAGGCAAATTTGGGTCTGATATTTTGCAACGAAACTTTTTGATTAAATGGGAGCGTAGACCAGGTACAGGGAGGAAGTGCGTAATTAAGTTGAACAGCCATGCCACCGCGTCTGTCTCGTTTTAGGGATTCCCATATCTTTAAAAAAACCCATTTCAATATTTTTTCACTCAGATATGCCCTTTACAGAAGAGATGGGCTGCATTTGTCTGAACACAGGCAACTTTTGTTTCCGTCAGCATTGGAGACTGCGCTTGCTACTTGGCTAGTAACCCGACCGTTTTCATACCCTCCTTGTAAATAACCAAGGCGGGGGGGGGGGGGGGGGGAAGGAAAGAGAGAGAGGAGGGGGGATGGGGTTAGCAAGTTCAGCCTTTAGTGTGACTTTTTTGGATGCCATTTTCCCCCCTTTTTTCTGTTCACTTTCTTACAAAGTCGCATTTATTGCAACCTCTTACTGTGTAGATTTATTAAAATTTAATACCACTTCTGCCACCTCTTATCTGGTATGGAATTTAGGTAGCTAAATAGCTTAAATGCGCAATTGGTGTAAATCACTTTCTATTTCGTTTTTTGGGGGGGGTGAATTTGTGAATTGCAAGTTATCAATTACCAAGTGTCATTCATAATATATTGCCTTGTGAAGGATTTGTGCTAAATTATATTACCATTATGTGCTAGGGCTTTTGATTTAATACCTCGATTATCCTACTGGGTTTTGCATATTAAAGGCTAAATGATTGTGATATCCATACTGCTCTAATGTTTAAATCTGATTTCGCATGCTTGATACAACCATAGGCTTTCTTGGCATGGTATGATGTTTGCCTTGCTGCTCATCTTTGATTTGATATGAGTTAAGTGCTGAGATAATAATATTAAATGGTCCTGCCAGCTGTGGCCTCCTTTGTTAAAATAGCCAAATTTGATGTGAAATATTTGTGATATTCAAACTGCTCACATGCTCAAGCTGATCTTGCATGTATGACACTACTACCATCAGCTTTTAATGGCTTGGTATGATGTTTGCCTTTCTGCTCTTCATCATATGACTGTTTATGTATGAATTTAATTACTGCGTTACTATTGAATGGAACCTTGCTTGCTGCTGGTCATCCTTGTTAAAATAGAGAAATTTGAAGGATATGAATTTTGGATTTTCATACTGCTCATGCTAAATCTGATCTTGCATGTTTTGATACTACCATAGGCTTTTTATGGCGTGGTATATTGTTTTGCCTCTGCCATTATGTGAAAATGTTAATTTGTGAATTTAATTGCTGAAATACTATTACAATGGTTCCTGCGTGCTGCTGCCCTCTTTGTTAAAATAGTACAATTTAAGCCGATGCTAATGGCAATTTAACACCGCATTAATCGGCGAAGAAAACCCTATCCCAATTTCCTGCCCTCTTTGGCGTTTCTTTATCATTGCTGTGTGAGAGATAATCGATTTATGGGTAGCACTTGCGAATAACAAAATCCAGTTATTTCGACACAGTGTCACCCCCTCTGGTCTTTTTGGTTAGCCAATCACTGCACTACAGCACGTCCTGCCCGTGACGTAGTTGTCTTTGTGGCCCTTAAGCTGCTTTTTGTTCCGCCGCGCTGTTTCCGTACTTGGTTTTTCTTCACCGATTCACGCGGGTCGTGTTATTATTAACCCTCCCCACCTCTCCCTAAGGCTATGTTTACTTATTATTGCAGGCCAATTCACTGTTTTTTTAGCAATCACTGTCGTGTACAATATATGTCATATAACTATATAATGTAAGGGCTTTTGTCTACTGTGGAGTTTAGGGAGAATTATTTGTTCCGTTCAAATGCTAATTTGTGTGAGCTTGAACAAATTCTTAGCTGTTCTGGCTTGATTTGCCGTGTTGTCGTATCCGCGCACATATATGTATTCATTATTATTTTCTTCGTTTGACCCATCTGGTAAGTCATTCGGCCCAATTTGCGGTAATTTTTTTCTGTCTTGTCAATTTTATACCACTTCCACCTCTGTATCTGTATGGATTTAGGTACTAAATACGAATACTAAATGCCAATTGTGTAAATCACTTCTATTCTCGTGTGATTTTAGTGAATTGCAAGTATTAGCAATTTACCAAGTTTTTAATTCATATATATGCCTTGGTGAAGGGATTTGTGCTAAATTTAATATTACCATTATGTGGCTAGGGGGCCTTTGATTTAATACTCGATGATCCTACATGGGGTTTTTTGCATTTAAAGGCAAATGATTTTTGATATCCATACTGCTCTAATGTTAAATCTGATATCGCATGCTTATACAACATAGGCTTTCTTGCATGGTATGAAGGTTTTGCCTTGCTCTTTCTCATCAATGTGATTTGATATGAATTTAAGTGCTGAGATAATATATTAAATGGGTCCTCCCGGGGCTGCTCTGGCCATCTTTGTGTAAATAGCTCAATTTGAATGTGAAATATTTTGTTATTGCAATACTGCTTCAAAATGCTCAGCTGATCTTGCATGTATGAAACACTACCCAAGGCTTGATGCGTGAATGATGTTTGCCTTTCCTGCTCATCATATGAACATGTTAGGTATGAATTTAATTTACTGAGTTACTAGTGAATGACCTTGCTTGCTTCTGGTCATCCTTGTTGAAAATAGTCAGAATTTGAAGGAAAATTAATTTTTCTTTTCCATACTGCTCACCTGCTAAATCTGATCTTTCATGTTTGATACTACCATAGGCTTTTATGGCGTGGTATAATGTTTGCCTTCTGCTCATTATGTGAAAATGTTTTTTGTGAATTTAATTGCTGAAATACTATAAAATGGTCTGCTTGCTGCTGGCCATCTTTGTTAAATATACAAATTTAAGGGCCGCTGCTAATGGCATTAAAACCGCATGAATCGGCGAGAAAAAGCCGCTATCCAATTCCTGGCTCTTTGGCGTTTCTTTATCATTGCTGTGTGAGAGATAAACACAGTTTGTTAATACAATGAAAGTTTATTATTATTATTAATAATACTACAGTATTCATTATTCATTATCATTATTATGGATAATTATCATTATCATTATTATGGATAATTATCATTATCATTATTATGAATGTGTAACGTTTCGTCCTGGTCGCTATTAGCGTCATGATGATGTAATCTGTTTTTGGCTCTCAAAATCTACATTTTGGCCAGTTTTCGAACTCTTTTTAGAGCCGCACCCTCACTTGGTTACGGGCCTGACGGGCCTGACTTTTGTTTGCGGTTTATTTATTCCCGTCAAAGATAATGAATATTAATGTACGCAAATGAGGTGGAATAACAAAGGATAAGAATATTAATGTAAATAAAAAAAAGAGATCATTATAAGCTAATGAATTATTAATATTTCCCCATCATCATCATCATCATCATCATCACAACATCACTCAGGCCCGTAACCAAGTGAGGGTGCGGCTAAAAATAAAATGTAGATTTTGCGAGCCAATAACAGAATGTATTGCAGGAAGTCGATCTCGTTTTAGTACAAACTATACAGATCATTACGAAGAGATGAAAATCTGGGCATGTTTTCTGCAACCGTGCAATCTAATTTCCTCCTGGAATGTTACAAATATTCGCATAAAGAAATTGACACACAAGGCGTGTTTTCCAAATGCAAGAAGGTATAACAAATGATCTTTTTTTCTTTACTTAGCTTCAACCGGCACGATTTTCCTAAGTGAGTAAGGTAACAGGTAACTGATAATACAAAAATATTTTGCGACTTTCAATATGTTTACAGCAATCTCTTCAAATAGTGCAAACTAACCAGCTTAAAGTGTCAACGCTTTTGGATTTAATCTGAGACTTGTTTAACACACTCTACCTACATTGACACATTTGTTGAATACGCTTTGTAGAGGAGAGTGATTAAGAAAAAAAAAAATCAGCTAATGGCTAAAGGGGTACGGAAATACTTGGACTAATTCTCCAAGGAGCCCAACACAGGGAGCGGACAGGTGATATACTGTTGTTAACACTGGAAACTAAGGAAATAATACCGAGGACATGAAATTTCATGTAATAAATCATGCCCGTGCTAAACACACGAAGGTAGGATAAGAGTCACAAGAAAAGAAACGAAGGGAAACAGTCAGAGTAGGGGGGCGGCGGAGGTGCGCATGCTAAATAGGAACTAAATCGCAAGGTGAACATCGACTAACAAAATTGTACAGAACTTTCGCTGTCTGTGCTTTATTTTGCCGTACTATTTTAATACCTCATGACGGACTATTAGTATCTGGATGTAAAAATGCGTTGTAAATCTTTTCGATAAAACCTGCAGGTATGCAGCGAGGGATTTCAATAGATCTGGACGTTTTGTCGCATACTATTCAAGCTGATTGCTCTTTTACAATATAGATGCACTCGTGTACACGCTACTCGTGAGGTCAAAGTTATTGAAATTTCTGTGGGTTTTAAGATGATAAGGAAAAGACAAACATTTCCAAACCCTATTTCTACCTATCGAGAGTTATAGTCTTAGGCAGCAGGAACAAAAAGAACTACGACAGGAATTTTCCTTTGAAAGGACGTGTATATCATGCGGAAATTGAATTTCATGTTGTTTGAAGATATTGAATTTGAAGATAATGTACCCAAACCTTTTTACTCGCCATATAACAGGAGTTTTTACATACATGTCCCAATTGTAATATTTTATACTTCTCAAGATTCTGACTAGATCTGGAACAGATCTGAACACAGTTGAGTGAGTGGATCATTGACCCTAAACGACCTTTGCACATATTTTAGACATATTTAAATGTCAATAAGGATCATTTCAGTCAAATGTCAGCGCAATCGGAGAATTTTGGAAATGTGACCTTTGACCATCTTAATGACCTTTGATTCGCGAAAATATTTTCAGCATATTAGAATGTCATAAGGATCATTTCAGTCCAATTTCAGCTCGATCAGAGCATTTAGACAATTTGACCTTTTAGCCCTGTTTATGACCTTTGACCTCGGAAATATTTTCAACATGTTTAGAATGTCATAAGGATCATTTCTGTCAAATTTCAGCTCAAGCGGAGCATTTTGAAAATTTGAGCTTTGACCCCTTAAGGACCGTTTACCTCGAAAATATAATCCACATGTTTAGAATGTCAGTAAAATTGTCCAGCTTAACGGAGCATTTTAAAATTTGACCTTTACCTCAAATATTTTCAACATGTTTAGAATGTCATAGGATCCTTATAAATTTCAGCTCAATTTGACATTTTAAAATTTGGACCTTTTTTTAAAAAAAAATGACCTCAGTTGACTTGTATGGAATTTCTAACATACATCTGTGCAATTAGCATCAATGTAGTACCATGCATATTGCAGATATGATTTTTTAAAGATATTTTAAACTCGGGCCGGAAATGCCCCTTAAATGACATTTAATCGGCATTTCTTAAGTAAGCGTTTGTGAGGGGTTTCAAAGTACACCACACACATGATTCCGTGTATCATACATTAATCTGTAAAAGAGGGAGCATTTGTAGTGAAATCAGGTTTATTGACCCTTGTGACCCCAAATGACGGTGATCAAGATTTCATTAAGAATTTTGTAGGTGGTGTCAAACACCCCACATACATGGGTTCACATGATCATACAATGTATATCTGTGAGGAGAAGTAAGCGTTTTGACGTTTTGACCAGAAGAAGAAGACAAGAACGAGAATCTGGAAGACAGATCTGAACACAGTCGAGGGTAATGACCTTTGACCCTAAAATGACCTTTGATCTCAAAAATATTTTAGACATATATTAGAATATCATAAGGATCATTTCAAATGACAGCAACAAATTCGGACATTTTTGGAAATGACTCTTGACCCCTTAATGACCTTTGACCTCAAATATTTTTAACATGTTTAGAATGTCCCATAAGGATCATTTAAGAGTCAAATTTCAGCTCAATCGGAGCCTTTGCAATTTGACCTTTGACCCCTTAATGACCTTGACCTCGTAAATATTTTCAACATGTTTAGAATGTCATCAGGATCATTTCATTAAAATTTCAGCGTAATTTGAGACAGTTTTGAAAAATTTGAACTTTGACCTCTTGACCGTTGACCTCGAAAATATTTTCACATTTTAAATGTCCATAAGGACATTTCAGTAAAATGTTCATGCTCAATCGGACCATTTTGAAAATTTGAACCTTTGACCCCTGAATTACCTCCATTGACTTGTAATGGAAGGTACTACATACATCTGTTCAAGTAGCATCAATGTACTACTTGGTTGCATATTGCAGATATGTAATTTTTTTACAAGATATTTTAAACTCAGGCCGGAAATGCCCCTTTAATGACATTTGATCGCCATTTTCATTAAGTTAACCTTGGAGGGGGGCAAAGTACACCACATACATGAGTCACATGTTCATACTGTGTAAATCTGAAAGAAGTAGCATTTTTAGTGAACTCAGGTTAATTGACCTTTGTGACCCAAATGACCTTTGATGAAAATTTCATTAAGTAACTTTTGTAGGGGGGTGTTTTAAACTACCGACAACTGGGTCCGCATGATCATAAATGGAAATTTTATGAGAAGTATCGTGTTGAAGTTTGACAGAAAGAAGAAGACAGATCACAAAAGAAGAAGACGGACAGAAGAAACACAGTCGAGTTCCCTGACGTGTAAGAAGACGACGACGACAGTCTCACTGTGTAATGAGCTTGTTTTGGTTTGTGGTGTGACCGAGAGCTATCATAACCGAACTTGTACCCCTTCGCGATATGCGAAACTAATGTGCATGAATGCATTGCTTAGACAGCAATACTTTATGTTCACGCTTTGGTACCCATCTCTTGTGAATTGGGGGATGGTCGTGCCAGATTATTCAATAATCCTTTTGATTGTAAGCAATTGAAAGACGACCAAAGCTCGAAGGAGTTACAAGGGAAACTACGAATAATACAGGGTGTCTCAGAAAGAATTACACCCTAACTATTGGTGACGCATAACTTCAAAAGTGAGTATCACATGATGAATAAATTTAAAAAGAATCTTAAACCCAATTAATTTATCATATTTTAATGTAAACAGCACTCGATTCGGTTCGGTAGGTTTGAAGAAATAAGCTATTCATTGTTAACACATGTCAATGGACATCTCCTTCCAAGTTTTGTAATAAAGTTATTCAACAGACAGTCGAGAAAAATCATAATCCTTTCAATTTCAATGTAGAAGTGGGTAAACCTGTTTAAAGCTTGATCTGTGTGTGTGGCACATTGTTACTCTGCACTTTTGTCTTTTGGATTTAGACGAAGACTCCGTCTGAATGGCTGTCAATTCTGTAAAGTTTTCGGGGTTCTCCGCCTCCCACAGCGACTCTTGTTCACATTTTGGACTTGTAACCCGTTTTCCCAGTAACTTCTTAACATTGTTCAAGATGTCCCTTCATGCCAGGAGGATTTCCTGTTGGAATGTTTATCTAATTTCCCTGCCTGACCAAGTAATTTTATGACCAGTTTCGGAATATTCTAACAACCACAAATGAAAACCTTTGTATGGGCGACAAATGTTTACCAACCAATCTGGTTTTGTGCCAGTACTTAACTACACGAGGTATAGATTAAAACGCGGGAATTTTTGATTTGCACTCCAATCATCCTTTATTATTTAAATTGTAGAATCCCATCATCTTATTGGAATACGTGTCTAATTTGAATAAATACTATTGTGAATAAATCTTATTGTTCCGTTTATCCACCTGTTAAAGTATTGTTAACACTTCTCCAATTCTTCTATGCGTTTCCACCCCCTAGTTCAACTAACTTTCACATTTTTCTACAGATTTTATTGGTGTTTTTTAAATATAAAGATGACATTTCCTTGTATGGTTACCGTGATTTTTGTTATAAATTGTCACGGTAATTGTTTATTACTACTAAAACGAACAAATTCCATTGACCTCCACAATATTAAACAGGCCGGTCTTTTGAGGAATGAAAGAAGACAGCTTACCAGATAACACGAGTACTCAGCGTTAAGTTAACATCAAATCTGTATTATTGTGAGCAAACTTGGAAGAAGTGTCCATTGACAAGTGGCTTAATAATCGCTTATTTCTTCAAAGTACTGAACGAATCGAGTGAGTGTTTACATTAAATGTTAAAAAGTAATTGTGGTTTAAGATTCTTTTTATTTCTCATATGTGATACTTACTTTGGAATTATGGTCGCCTATAGTTAGGGGTGTAATTCTTTCTGAGACACCCTGTACGTAAACCCCCTAAAAAGAAACACATTAACATCTATTGATAAAGGTAAGGTTCCCCATTCACCGCAACTCCATAAACCAATCCTTCACGTCCCCCCCACCCTCTAAGAGAAGTCGCGCAAAACGATCTATATATCAATTGTGATTCTTGCAATAAGTTGGATTTAATCTTTTCTTCGAAGTTAATGCGAGCTACAGTACTGTTGGACATAGAAATCCCTAGCTCTTACAGCCCCAAGGCTACGGAATTGGGTCCGGGTAACCATTCAAGCACGATACGCCCCCCCCTACCCTATTTTGTTACAAATTGCCCCCCCTACCTCTTCTCAGATGACCATGATCCACTATCTGTGTACAAGCCATGTGGGGGATAGATTGGGGGTCCTTGTGACGTAATCTGCGTTTTCTTCTCTTGAATTCAGGAGAAGTAGGGTTTTCTAGATTTTGGACAAAAAAATAATATTTTCTAGTGACATGAACCTGAACCCAAATCTGTGTACATGCCATAGGGGCCCGTGGTCTAGTGGTTCTTCTGACCATTTTTCGACTCAATCGGACAAACGTTCGGCACTCGAAGCAATTTTACGCAAGGTACAACAAAGAAAAGAATAGAGGGAACCTTGAAACGACAATAGACAAAATTGTCCTTTGAAAGGATTGTATATCATGCGGAATTGATTTCATGTTGTTTGAAATATTGCATTTGGAAGATAATGTTACCCAAATCTTTTTACTCGCCATATAACAGGATTTGTTAACATACTGTCCCTATTGTAATACTTTATACTCATCAAGATTCTGAACCAGATTCTGGAAACATATCTGAACAAGTTGAGGTAGTGATCTGTGACCCTACACGACCTTTGAATCTCGAAAAACATATTTAGAATGTCTAAAGGATCATTTCAGACCCAATGTCAGCTCAATCGGAGAATTTTGGAAATCTGACCTTTGACCTCTTATGTAGCTTTTTGATCTCGAAATATTTTCAGCATATTTAGAATGTCATAATAATCATTTCAAGTCAAATTTCAGCTCGATCAGAGCATTTAGAAATTTGACCTTGACCTGTTAATGACCTTTGACCTCGGCAATATTTTTAACATGTTTAGAATGCCATAAGGATCATTTCTGTCACAAAGTTTCAGCTCAGTCCGGAGCATTTGAAATTTGACCTTTGGAACCCTTAAGACCTTTTGACCTCGAAATATAATCAACATGTTTAGAATGTAATAAGGATCATCTGTCAAATTTTCAGCTCAATCGTAGTCATTTTGAAAACTTTGACCTTTGAACCTTAATGACCTTTGACCTCGAAAATATAATCAACATTTTTTAAAGTCATAGGATCATTTCAGTAAATTTCAGCTCAATGTTTACCATTTTAAAAATTTGCCCTTTGACCCCTGGAATGACCTCCATTTACTTGTATGGATTTATAACATACATCTGTGCAAGGAGCATCAATGTAGTACCTTTGCAATATTGCAGATATGAATTTTTAGATATTTCAAACTCGGGCCGGAAATGCCCCTTAAATGACATTTAATCGGCATTTCATTAAGTTCAGCTTTTGGAGGGTTTCAAAGTACACCACACCCATGAGTCACGTGTTCATACTATGTAATCTGTAAAAGAGGTAGCATTTTTAGTGAAATCATGTTATTGACCTTGTGACCCCAATGATCGTTGATCAAAAGTCATTTAGTAATTTTTGTAGGGGTGTGTCAACTACACCACATACATGGGTCACATGATCATACAATGATATTTGTAGGAGAAGTAGCGTTTGACGTTTTGACAGTAAGAAGAAGAACTAGAAGCAAACGACACGACTCCCCGCGACGACGACGACAGTCGCCTGTGTAATGACTGTTTTTGTTTGTTTTGTGACCGAGAGCTATCAGAACCGAAATGTGTACCCATTCGCGATATGCGAAACTGATGGTGCATGAATGCCTTGCTTAGACACAATACGTTATGTGTTCACGCTTTGTACACACATCTCTTGTGAATTGAGGGTTGGTCGTGCCAGATTAGTCAATATCCGTTGATGTAAGAAATTGAAATGACGACCTCACAGCCGAAGGAGTACAAGGGAACGATCAGAAAAATACGTAAACCCCCTAAAAAGAACACAGTAACATCTA